>JBBMOI010000008.1:9640000-9882500 GCA_038088405.1 Porites divaricata | reverse complement strand
TCATTAAAGAGGTTCCAGGGGACTTGAGCCGTGTTGCCGAGTTTCCATATCTGAGAAGCTGTTTCTTGGATGGCCTTGAGTGAAAATATACTTATCTCCATCCCGTTGTTTCTTACCTGATTTTGATGTCAGCACTACTTGCACTTCTAACTTCGCTGAAAGTAAGGCCAGAAACATCAGCCCAGAATTGCAGTGAGTCAGCAAATATCTGCCTTTGTTGATCCTGTGCATTATATTCCGAAAAAAAAAAATGACAGATGGGTGACAAATCCCTTTTTAAATACATGTTGGTGTACATGTTAACTTCATGCACTGTTCGTCCACCTTTCCAGCATTCATCAATCCAATATATCCATTCGTTGGTTCGTTCATTCATTCATTCATTCATCATTGGTTCGTTTAATGACCTGTCCGTTCGTTAATTTTTTTCTTTATCCATTGTTTTGTGTTCGCTCGCTAATTTTTTTTATTCCAACGTTCATCTGTTAATAGGCTTTTGCCTTTCTCACCGCTGGGTACATATGTAGAGAACGAAAAATATTTCACTACTCGAGCACTAGAAAGGCGGGGCTATATTCCGACCGTAAAATAGTCAAAAACGTCAGAAATTGAAGTATGAAAGTTACTGCAGTAGTAAGAATACTCCACCCCAGCCTAGTTCGCAGGCGTTCTCTCTTGCCCCGTTGTCCGAGCGAAGCCTCTTTGTCTATGCTGGATTGACCAAACCTAGCCCCTTCGCTCCCACTCTCTCATATCCTGTTTAGTAAATTTGTCATATTCGTTGTTGTTTAAAATGCTAAAATGTTGGTTTTATTTCACAATATTTTACTAACATGAGGCAAGTCTTGTCCGGGCTGCACGTAATAAGTCAAATGAGTCTTCGACCATCTCCCTTGGGTGACATATCTTCTCATGCGCCCTCCTTCGTTTGCGTCAGGTACACCACAACGAGGCTTTTTCATAAGATTTATAGTCGCAGTATCCAAAATACCGCTGACCTTGAGGCCAAAGAATTCCTGAAATTTCCGAATGGCTTCCGAGACATCGTGGTTTCCACTTCGGGTAGATGAAATGTATCCATATTGATTGAGAAATTTCTTGGGAAAAACGGGAAGGGAAATTAAATTGTTTTAAACTCTCTGTTTTATTAATTTGTCTGTATTTTTGGCGTGTTTTTGCTCTTTTTATTCACAAAGAAATGTAGTTAAAGTAACAACCAATTATTTCCCATGAGGCAAAAATAAAGGCTGCTGCGTTCATGGGTTTCTAATATAATTTACCTGGGCGGCTGCCCAGGTTAGGTATTTAATAAAAAAGGGGTTTTTATTGACAAAGTTCAACTTTTTTTTATAAATGAATGTAATAAAAACGTAACAACTTTGGAGGGTTAAGCTGTAAAGTCACTTTGTCAGCGATATCGTTTTTGGATGCAAATTAAACTTTGTCTATTAATATTACCTGTAACGCTTACCAAAGCCTTAGTTTGCTCATCTTCGCAAACTGCTGCATCAAGAAAAAATGCTACCAGGACGGCCGCAGTAAGAACCTTCATGATGGTGATGACCAAGAGAGGATGGATGATCTGTCTTTTCTTGGAAATGGTGTCTAGTATATGTTCATTTTTGCAGGAAATTCGATCCTTTTTACAAATACACACGTTGTAATCCTTGGGTCGAGTAACACTGAAAGCAAGGCTGTGTCAACAGTGTATTTTGTGTAGTTGGACAAAATCATTTCTTGTTCCTTTAGAACATTGAACTCCAGTATCGAATTGTCCTTATGGCCCAGCTAAACAACTACAGAATTTATATTGATTAAGTCCAAGGCCTGAAGGTACAGTTTGTAACCTAAAACTATTGCTAAGACAAAGGCATTCGTACAATGGCCTTAGAGTTTGAGAAAGACCACTGACAGGCTTATGTTTGTTTCGTTATTGTCTTTGTTGTGTTTTCATTTTGTATTTTTACCGAAAACGAATGAATTCTCATTATCCAAAAATTATCAGGTTATGATAAAGTAAAAAAAAAGGAAACTTAAAACATTCCAAAAAAAGAAAATGGAGGATATTTTATCTGAAACTGTCTTTCGAGTTTCCTAAACTGAAAAAAAAATATATATATATATAAAGATATCACTTTTATTTTTGTTTCGTTGTTGTCATTTGTTTTTTTGTAATTTTCTTTCACAAAAGGGAACAAATTCTCATGAGCCAAAAATTAACAGGTTCATATAGTCAAGGGTAAAAGGAACCTGAACTTCTGATAACATGAAATATTCGGAAGAAACGGAATATATTTTATCTGAAATTACGCCATGGATAAAATGCAGTTTCCAAAACTGAGTTCCATAATATATTTCCTTAATTTTCTGACGTACCAGCAGTTATACAAGCATGTCTCCTTTTATATTTGAACACAGCTATTTGGAATTTAATCCGATATGTTACAGTGGTCATTCGATTCGCATCTTTGATTTTTATTATGTTGCTCCCCTTCCCTATTTATCTACAAAACCGTGAAAAGAAAGCTATGTTTAATCTTAATACAGGCAAATTAGCCACCGTCATCCTTATGTTATTAGGGACCTTTAGATGCGACGATGGCGACGGCAACGGCAACGGGAACGTCAGAAAAGCAATAGGTTAAGATTAGCAAAACAATAACTTTGCACGTGAATCATGCTTTTTTGGACCTTTCGTTGCTATCACAGCACAACTACGACATGAAAATGCCTAATTCCACGTCCCACGCGTTTTTCTTTCTGAAATTAGACCGTGCATGGTTTTTAGGAATTGAACTCGAGGACAGTTCGCCTACATTTGACAAAGTAAGTGTGTTGGAACTGTCGCGATGAAGATTTAATGAACGGAAATTCACTTTTAGGCGCTGTTTTCGCTGCCGTCGCCTTCCTTAAGGTCTCTCTTATGTTTACATGCAGTGTTGTTTATTATACTGCTTTTCATACTACATTATTTTACCAAAACAGAGCAAAGTGCGTCCCTCTTTGTTCAGCATTTTCAAATTTGCGCATATCAATGATCTAAGACAAGTTAAGAGTGCTGCTAAAGCCTGTTGTGAGCGTGCTTTCACCTTTAGCATCATATTTAGTCTCTTTATGTTGATGTGTGGTAAAACACAATTGAAAAGAAAAAAAAATGATAACCAATGATGTAAGTATTGGACGTGACATTAGATTTCATACTAAGTAGGCATGCTTCTCGGTAATGTTTATAACTAATCAGTTTATAAATAATATTTTTACAGAGTTTGCAAGACCATTGCATGGTTCAAGGAATCACTTTAAGTTTTCAATGTTTAGTTTGATTTATATTTGATATGTTTTTTTTGTTTTGAAAAAAAAAAAAAAAAAAGAAGAAGAAAATAAAACCTTAAAGGGCTTCGTATTTTTTGGAGAAAATTATAAGAACTGTTAAAATCTTTGAAAAATTTCATTTATTTTATTTTATCAATAACGATTTCTTAAAACATAAGCAAGCGAATATTAACGTTAAAAGCCGACGTTTCGGTATCATCATGACACCATTCTCAAGGCAAAATGAATAAGTAATGCGAAGATTTGATTTCTATAGTCTCTACAACCATAATAACAAAGGAGCACAAGTTCTTCAAGTGAATACCTTTTCGCGAATCGAGTCCGCCTGCACGTTTAGGGATGGTTTGAGTTTTCTTATAAAGAGCATCTCCTTAATTAGGCAATCAAATTTGTTAGAACCTTTAGCGAGCACGTGAAATTGTTCTGAAATAAAAGGTGGTTCGACCGAGTTATGTTCGCTAACTTAATGTTTACAAATCGACGACGATCTCTGTTTATGTCCATCAACGCGTTCGTGAAGGTGGCCGCGAGTATAACCAACATATCCTGCATCGCACAGGTTACATTGAAATTGATAAACTAAACATTGTTGGTTAACAATGGCTGGCTTGACTTCTCGAAATTTAAGGTCTTCGTTGAGTTTTCTGCCGACAAACACGGGCTGAATAGTGGTCTTCATTTTTAAGCTGAGGTCTGTGAGACGTTTTTTCACTATATTAGCAGAGACCTGATCTTTAAATGGTATGACAACTCGGGTGGGGGCTGGAGTCGTGTCGGTTGATGAAATTTGCTGCTGGTCTGCTACCTTGGAATCTACGAATTGTTTGACAGCCAGATTGAATAGGTGCTTCGGGTACTTAAGCTTTAAGAATACAGTCTCAAGTTCAAGTCGATCGCATTCTTGTGAGAAGTACGACCAGTCGGAAGATATGCGGTAAGCTCAATCTAACATGGTGGTGACTAGACTGCGCTTGTACCGATTATCCACGTGGCTCTGGTAGTGGAGTAAAAGGCCCGTATTAGTTAGTTTTACGTAGACCTTGGTCTTGATTCTGGGAGCTAAGTTTAACAGTTCAACAACGATGAAATATCCATTTATTATTTGGTTAATTTCTTGAACATGACCACATTGTGAACGAGTTGCAGTCTATACGAAACACTTGTCTATTCCATTCTATTCCGTTCCATCCCATCAATCCAATCCCATCCCATCCCATTCCATTCTATTCTATTTTTACCTATTCTTTTCTATTCTATTCTTGTCTAGTCAATTATTTTATTGGTAAAAATCGGTATTGTCTAACCAAGCATCTCTAACTTACAAGTAACAGTTATGAGGATTAGCTATGCCTTTGGGAACCGTTAAGTCGCTGTCATCTTATACATGTGCTGAAGTTATTTTTCCTTTGTTTTTGGGTCTGGTAATGTATACTAATGAATTTGAAACAAAGGGGAAATAAAATAAAATAGTTAAATAATGAAAAAGAAAAAAAAAAAAAAAAAAAAAAAAAAAAAAAAAGAACTGCAACACCGTCCATTAGTTAAAAAAGTACTCTGTAAGAACACTTTTTTCACCCGATTAGTAAGAAATTTATGCTTAGACTTCATCTTTTAAAACCCTTCCACTGTGGCACTGTGAAAATTAACTTACTGTCAGACATTGGAAGGCCTTTTCTGTTACCCTCAGGAAAAGTAACATTTAAAACAGCGACAACTTTCTATGAGACATTGTTGACTTTGTGGGTGGAGTTAATAGAAATAAAAAAATAAGGTTTTCCATGTGAAAAAGAACTGCCCCTTTAGTATATTAATATAACGAATTGTTCCTATCAAGAAGAAATCCATAGACCTGGTTTAAACTGTTAATTGTTTCAGTGACGCAAACGCTGCGTTAAAAAAAAATAATAATAATAATAAAAAAAAAAATAATAATAATTGTCTTTATTGATAAGAAGGAGAGAGAGGTTGTCATAATTGATGTTGCCATCCCAGGTGATGACAGGGTGAAAGATAAGGAACTTTAGAAGGCAGAGAAATACCAATTATTGAAGGAAGAAATTGCAAAGGTCTGGCGCATGCGAAAAGTCATTGTAATTCCTTTTGTTATTGGAGCCCTTGGAGCCGTCTCAGTTAACTTTAAGGAGTACATGAAGCGAATCGGCGTGAACGTAAAGTTGGAAGTTATCCAGAAAACAGCATTTTTGGGGACAGCAAAGATACTAAGGAAAGTACTGTCCCTGTAAGAGGAAGGAAAAAAGAGACCTGGGACCCCTGATGACTTGTTGTAACCCGCTCCTAAGGACTATAAACCAGGCTGAACATCTTGCCTGAGTCTACAAGAAATGGACATAATAATAATAATAATAATAATAGTAATAATAATAATAATAATGAATAAAAAGAAATGCTGCCCCTTTATGGTTGACTGGACCAAGAAATCGGTACAACAGCGTCTTCTGCGCTCATATGATTATTCCTTCCTTTTTCGACCTTATCTCTAATTAATAAGTAAGGTATCAACGCAGTAAACTTTTAATCATTTTTGTGTATGAAAGAGAGATTCATTTAACACATAATTTTTCAGAAGTTTTTCTTGCACTTAACTGCTCCCCATTTGTAGTTGGAATAGCTGTGGTCTTGAGTGATGACTTCTCGAGCTTCTGTAAACATGTAAAGATGGTTTCAAGATAGAAGTACATGTCGCAAACGAGAAATGTACACTAATATGAACTTTTGTTGGTTTTGAAGATATTTAACGTTACAAATACTGCCTTCTGCACAAACACATGGTCAAATCGCTTTGTTTTCGCTTCCCAAAATTTAGCGATAAATTCTCGAACATTTATGAATAAAATGAAGATATGTAACTTCGGGTTAATCGTAATATTACAGCAATAAACCCTCTGGCCTTCTGAATAAATACAACAGATAAAATGTTGATATCAGCGTACATCTATAATTATCTTAAGATACACACAAAATGAGGGAACTGAGAGGAATTCGGGTGTTTGTAAGATTATACAAGCTGCAAAACGCAGAAAAAAATATAAACATAAAAAACAACAACGAATTTGAATTAGTCCAAAGAGCGTGTTATTAATCATTTTTTTTCCAGAAAACACATTTTGAATCTCAACGCCAATCACTTCCAATAGTTTTAACCCTTATGAGTTACGCCGTCCCATAAGAGCAAGTTTGGTTAGCTGTTTCACTCCTGGTCTTCTGAATAAACGAAAAGAGTATGATCATAATATCAGCTGGGACGAGAAGTGTACATCAGTGGATATATAACTGGGTGGATTACAGCTCTTCATTGTACGTCTGTGTTAATACTGCAAACATTTCGTGCTCCACGGCGAAACATCATGAAGTGCTCAGCAATTTTCATCCTGCTTGCCGGGTTACTGGCACTAACTCAAGCCGAAGATGACGAAACGATGGCGTTGGTAAGGTCATGCACAAGATTGTCATTCGGACGAATTTCTGAAGGTTTTTGTTTTCGTCCCATGTCAGTTGTTGCTGGCTCTCATTTGTATCTCAGTTGTCTTAAATAATGGCCAAATGACCAATGAGCGAAGGTTTAAGTTGTGGTATCCCTTAAGTAACATAAATTGTCTTAAGAAACCTATTTCAGCACAAACAGCCACAAAAGTTATGGTTCTTGTTGTTATTTTTCTTCTTCTTTTATTTTAATAAGTGAGATCACGAGACAGTCTAACCAGCGGTAAATATGTCAACCAACTTGGCCATTTATTTTGCCCTGTTTCCTTATTTTGCCCTTTTCGCCCACTGAATTTACTCCAACTTCATATCTTTTCATACTGCAGAATTATCTCAACCGGTACCGTTACATCTCGCCATCGAGGTCTGGCAATCACAATGTTGATGTAGCAATCAGACGTTTTCAGCGATTCGCTGGTCTCAAGGTAACTGGAAAACTTGACCGTGCCACCATCGACCAGATGAAAATACCGCGATGTGGATTACCAGATGACGTAGCAGAAGGTGGTCGCATGCGACGATACGCAACAGGTGATAGCTTTTGGTTAATTATTCCAATTGGCTTTATGTCAGTTTGTATATTGCATCACGTCTTACCTTAACCAATACTCTATGCCTTAGAGGAAAAGATGAGTATAAGGCAGGGAAAGAGTCTAAATACGTATGAGAAACACATGAAGTGTCCAGTATTTGCCCCTTACAAAAGAAGGAAAGAATAAATGATTAGAAAGTTTCATCTAACAACAGGGAAATGTACACCTCTAGTGAATTTTTGTTTTTTTATGAAAATATGCACATTTTTCAGGCAGCCAAATTTTATTAAATACTAAATACATTTTTTATTTCACCCCTATCATGCAGGTTCCAAGTGGGGGAAAACCAGCTTGACTTATTTTGTCGAGTATGGTGAAGACCTGAGTCATAGCCAACAGGACAGTATTTTTGAAAAGGCTTTGCAGTATTGGGCTGACGTGTCTGGATTGTCATTTAGCACGGCTAGCAGTGCCGATGATGCCGATATCAAAATAAGGTAGCAATTGCTTTTACAAAACACATTTGTTTTTTGGGATGATGGCGTTTCTATGTCTTAAAACCTATAAAGACAACAAATGTAGTCAGTTGTGATGTAGTTCGTTATCGACGTTCCGTTTCATATTGCTAGCTTCATCAGGCGATGAGGTAGACTTTCGGTTCGCCTTATAAGGCATGCGACGATGCCACGCTATGATTGGTTAATTTTCAAGAGCTGTATTCGTGAGGCACAGAAACGCATTATTATTATTTTTATCATTATTATTATTACAAGTGATACCGGTAAAAGTAAATTATAATTGTTTTACACTATATATAAGCTTCGAGCTTAAACCTTAAAATAATCTGATAAAAAGGATTTAGCTTTTTCGTCTTTCTTCAGTGCCGCAGATTTATACGACGAATCAAGGTTCGAGGTTTTCCGCTTTAGTGAGAAGTGGTTCCATTTGTTGTTATTGAAATGAATGGATAAAAATTGATCGCTCTTTTTGATATACAAAGCATGTGCAGTGACATACAAATTAGGTCAAAAAGAAAGTAAAATCAACTATAAATTAGAGCTGATTCTTAAGTCGCGGCACGAATTAATAAAATGGATTTACAAAGAGAGATACGAATTGCTCTCACTGAAAAGAAAACAGCAAGTTAATAACAGCCTGCAAACCACTAAGCTGAAACTGATGTCATGTTAGGTCCCTTTCAATCGTGGATTTTCTTTTGAGAGCCGAACACCTACTTTAGTCGATGAAAGTAATTAAATACGGCAGTTGATTCAGACGTCGAATATGATGGTGCCGAATTTACGTCCGTTTGTTGTAAATATTCCCAGTCGCTAGAAAAATTTTTATCCAATACGGATAAGGGTTTCTATAATTAATGCACTACATTCGGCACACGTGAAATGCGACTTCTTTATTTGAAACTGTCGAATTTAGTTCATTCAGATGTCCCATCTCAAAGCAGAGCCGTTACCTCTCGAATTGAATTAGGCACGTGAAAATTGACGATTGAGCAGGGTAATGATAACAGTGTCCAGTATTACTAAAAATACCGGTAGATACGCTATGATACATACCGCGCGCATTTTGCATATTACTGTAAACTTTGCTTTCAATTTACCACATTATGTTAGTAGCTATATACACCACACAGGTAAAAAAGAGAGTAAAATAGAGAACCGTATGACCATTCGATTCTCTCCCTGCTTGTAAGGTGTCTTTTCAACGGTCGGGGAAAACACATTAACACAGCATTGTTCATCATTATTTCCATTGCTTTAGGTTAGGATAGCAAGCCATGTGGCTTTTAGGGTTAGAAGAGCTGCTACATGACCTCTCTCCCCGGAATGAAGAAAAGCAATTTGGCCTAGAAACATCCTTTTAGTTTTTAAAGTTATCCTTTATTAACAAACGTTGAACATTTATTTCGGCAAACAAACAGTTGAGTTGAAAAAGGATTTTACAAAAGTCTCAACAGTAGGTCTCCCGTTTCATATTTTAACTTGCAATATCGGTCAATTTACGCAACGTTTAAACTTCTGGCTCAGTTTTCGTTTGGTTCTGCTTTGAAAATGGAACAATAATTACTCAGAGACAATATAGTGTAAAGAATTGTTGAGAGAAACAGCAAAAACTTGCCAGTTTATGACAAAAAAGGTACTTTAAAAACGAACTATGATTGAAAAAGCTTCGGTCACGTGACTGATGACGTCATGTATCTCTTTTGGAGAAGAAGAAAATTATCAGGTAGAACATTACTTTCCCGCAAATTTCTCTGCCGTGTGATAAAAGGTTGACTTTCTACAGCCCTCGGCCTAGTCTCCCTACCTTTTCGCCCATGTTCATTAGCCGGGCCTTAAATTTTAAATTCCGGACGTCAACTGGTTATTTTGAAATGCTCCATACAACTAAAACCTCAAATATGCTATTCGTTTGAAACTCGTTAATGGAATCTTGTCACGGCAACAACAACAACAACAAAAAAAGGAAATAGTCACGTGACTGATGACGTCATTACCTTAGATGTGACATGGGAAGATATTTTATTGCAAATTTTATCTTGTTGTGGTCGGAAAATCCTTTACGTATAAAATTGTCAAAGTTAAAGCTTTTTTTAATGCCTCAAAAGATTCTGAGAGATTTTTTTTATGATAATCAGTATGATTTACTAATACTCAAATATACATCGCGCCAAAATCTTTAAGAACTAAACACTCATCACTCTTTATGTTCGAAATATCGAAACGGCAAGTAACGCTCTTAAGTTTAATTTTTCTTGTTAAATGCTTCAAAAAGCAACTGACTATCGGATCTCTTACTGCTTATTATTTAATGATCAGTCGTCCAAGGCGACGTGATTGACATCGGCGAATAGTCACCTCGACTTCGTCTCGGTGACTATTCGCCGATCGATATTCACGTCGCCTGAGGCGACTTATTGTTTTAGTATAATTACATTGATGATTATTCGAGAAAAATATATTTATTGGTCAATTTCCGACTCCGAAACATCAGCAAATCTGGCCGCCAGTTTGAAGACTGTTAGCCTTCAATGTTATATATAATCACCGCGCGGTGATTTTATAACGGTGATTATTGCACGTTTTTAAGACTGTTTTGCTCTGATTTTTTGCTCTGATTTTTTCCTATTAGTTATTGTAATTGATAAGTTGTCTTATTTACTTATATATCTTTAATTCTATTTATTCTTCAATTTTTCTTCTCTCTTCTTATATATATACTATTGTCTGTGTTGTTTGTGTTTTGACTTTGCTTTTTGTCTTTGTTAGTTTTTTACCGACCTTAATTTGTATTTGCAAACTTCTAATACTGGCTGCCTGCCCTTTTTAACCCTAAAGTTATTTCAGGCAGCCAGACCCCTATTTATTTATTCTTTCTATATTAGTATTATATCACTTTGTAATATTTAGGGCAAAAAATAAATTTGTTGTTGTTGTTGTTGTTGGATGAAGCGAAGCTCCTAGCCAATCATAGCGCTCTATTTTCGATAATCTTCAATTAATTATACTAATGTGATTTACTATAAAACAGTTTTGGTGCTGCGTCTCATGGCGGTACAAGTGAAAACCCGTGCGCATACCCTTTCGATGGTCAATCTGGAGTTCTGGCGCATGCGTTCTTTCCATCGGATGGACGCGCACACTTTGACGAAGACGAAAACTTTACTGACAAAACCTCACAAGGAGTTAACTTACTTTGGGTTGCCACTCACGAATTTGGTCACTCACTCGGTATCGAACATTCTGATGTTCAAGGTGCTATCATGTACCCTTACTACACTGGATACGTGGCAGACATGAAGCTCCACTCTGATGACATCGCTGCGATCCAGTCTCTTTATGGTAACGTACTGGAGTTTGTTTGTTTCTTTTTTCCTTGTTCTTGTTCATATTTTTTACCACATCTTCATGCTTTGCGACAGTTGTTCTATTATTAGACCATACATACTATCCACAGGGAAAAGATGTACTCAATAATGAATTTCTCGGTATAACGAACTGTTTCCTTTATCCCAGTGTTAGTATTAAGGAAAAGAATCTCGATACAACGAAATCTGGTTAATATATAGCAAAGACATTTACTAGTCTCTTGGGCATTCGTTTAGACTAAGAGTAGTTCCCATTTTTCCTCCGGGATATAGTAGAGCGGGCGAAACGGGAGCGCACGCGAAGATTACCCCACGCTAGAAAGACGAGTCGCGGCGGGGAGAGAGAAAATGAGGGGCTACAGACAAAGTTTTGGAGTGGGAAGTTCGTATCCCCTTCCAAATCAGTTAAACGCATCCAATGGCATTCCTTCTGATCTCTCATTGAGCTGTCACTGCACTTGTCATCGGTAAACTGCGGGGGATATTTATTGTAAGTAAAAGAAAACCCAGATACTAATTTTCTTCGCGGCTGTTTCGCGTGAAGAACTTGATAGTGTAAAAATTGGGGTCGGTAGGTAACACACGACTTTTACCTCATGCCAAAATGCTGCTTGTTCCAATGATTTTTTTCTCGGACGGGTAAATTATGCTCTGGGGGAAAACGTCTTAATTGAGTAAAAGTGATTTTTGCCGCTTTATTTCATTTCCGCGGTTATAATTTGTCCTCTGATGCAAGAGCATTTTCTTTGACCTCTTTTGAAAATTAAACCTCTTCAATGCAGCTAAATAAGAGTTTTAGGTTGTTTAATTTCTCCATAGTGCCTCCTGGATCTGAATAATTATAAGTGATTTTCTTTTTGTCCGTGAATGTAACGGTTTCCTGCAAGGTTTCGTCACGCTGAACCCTGCTCGTTAGCGTCTCTGACAGATGTTGACAGATTGCTATGTAAGAGCCAATCAGAGTTTTGCGTTGTGAGCGCAACGCATAAGTTCAAAAGCTTGAGTTTCGTCTGCTGTCCCCTATTTTTTTCACTCCGTGCCGCGTCTCGCCTTTCTCGCGTGGGGTAATTTTTACGCGCGCACGCTTTTCTCTCGCTCAACTATCCCTGAGGAAAAATGGGGCCTATTCGTAGTCTAGCATTCGTTATATCTAGGTTCCATTTCTGCACCACGGTCATTGGTATGCTGTGGAGAACATGCACAATTATTTAATTTATATATATACATTCCTGTTCCTGACCTGATTTAACGAGAGAGACGTTGGATATATCGTTCTTATCCCTGTAAACGGGGTAAATTGATTTGAAATGAAAGTGGACTTCAAGGGCACAAGCTTTTAAGTTTCCAACAATCCAACAGAAATTTCTTCGAATTAAAACTGCACATTTAATAAATCGACATCAAAATTAAGTGTCTCTTCTAGAAAAAAAAAATAAAGTAAAAAATAATCTACAACAATTGTGTTAAACCATCCCTAAGTAGCTACACGAGGTATTAAGGATTTTTATTGTATTTAACTGAAAATAAGGTCATTTCTTCCAACAATGTTGTGAAGCAATACATTTCTACTCGCACAACAGAAGGATTCTCGAATTATGGGACGAACATTATTTAGAAAATGTAAAAGGAAGAAATGTAACATATGTCAACCTAAAGTTAATAAGCGTCCTATAAAAAAGTAACTTCTCTCGATACGCGGTTCAGTAACACGTACCAAGTTAACATCTGCATCAAGTTTAGCATAGCTTTTAATAACAACACTTTTTATTTTCAAGGTACAAGCAGTGGTGGAGGAGGTGAGAATCTGGAATGAAATCTGAAATGCTTTTAAGTAAAAATACACGTACTGAAATACAGCTTTTTCGAGAAAGGTTGTCGGAAAAATTTGCACGCAACAATCCCGAAAGGAAATTTAGGGTATGATCAATACAGTGTTCCTGACACAGTAGCTGTCAAATTCACTTTTGTTACTCTGCTTTACTTTAGCACTGCCGCAAACATATGTTCATGGGCTCTCGTGCTATTATTTTAATTTTCTTTGAAAAACACTGTACTCAAAACCACCAACAATACCTTTGGGGATTGACGCGTGTACTTTTTCCGACAACCTTTCTCTAAATAACTGTATGCACAAAGTCACATCCTCAACGGTTACTCCGAGGTGTGGACTTTTGCTTTTCATTACTTCTCGCGAGTGTATATCTCTTTTATTTTTCGTTTTCTCTTTTTTAGGCCTTACAAAAAGGAACTTTTATTCTAGCTACGTTACATGTTCAGTTTATTGTTTAATGAGGGCTAAACCAATTCATAACTAATATACCTTATAAATAAATGCCTTAAAAATCCCTTCAAAACGAAGGAAGCATATTTTACAAAGCATCATCTTAGCCCTCGGACGTACAGAGGAGGGAGGGGGGAGGGGGGAGGGGGGAGGGGGGAGGGGAAGGGGGTTGGTTGCCACCTCCATCTAAGTTTTTTTTACTCAGTCTTTTCCTAGATGATAAAACATCAACACCTGACTTTTTCAGTAGCTGTTCGTTTATCCGTCGCGTGGCTCCTCGCGCGCGTTTTCAGACAAGTTTAGTGATAGTCAGTTACTATATGGTTACGAGATCTAACGTCATAAGTAGCAGGTGGTCAAGCCATGTTTGAGAGAAAATGCCTGTTTTTCATCTTTTTTAACCATAAAAGTACAAACTGTGGATAAAATGATACAAAGTGCTAATTTATGTACTATTTTACCCGTCAAGCACAAAAAGAAAATACCATTTACCGCGATTTTAACCTGATTTCTATTCTTGGTAAAATACAAGATGGCGGCCAAGATGGCGACCATTGTTGCTGACATCACGGGCCTCCAGCAGTGCCACCACCCATAAAATATACCTCATCTTGTTGAGAAGATCAAAGGCTTTCCACTGAAGACAAAGTCGTTTCGAAATATTCAACATGTCAAAAATTCTGGGGAGAGGCTCCATCAACTCCCTTCCCCTTGTGCCTCGGTCTGGTATGAATTTGCGTCTACGTCCGAGGGTTAACAACGTTTTTAGAAACGACGCGATTTATATCAACAGTCACTAATGCCACTGCTTGCGTTTTGAAGCTTGCGTTGACAAGGATGACGCATGCCCTGGCTGGGAGGAGTACTGTGGCCAGCATGGCTATGTAGATGAAAACTGTTTGAAGACTTGTGGTTATTGTTGAGGGCTTCTGAGGGTGAGTGTGGTTTTTAGTATAGACGTTACGTATAGCTTGAAATTATTTTAGGACCTTCAACACTTTAAAAACAGTTTAACCCTGGCACATATACATAAACCCAAATATTATGTAAACTTTAAAATTTCAATAGGACAATTGGACGATGACAATATTTGATTCATTTCGTTTTTGCTTTGTTATTTAAATTTGCCAATTCCGCTGAAGATAAAAGAACAATAGCCTTAATTTGCACAAGAAAACAACACACTCAAGGATTCTGGTAGCTGTAGTAAAATGACGTCATCGTGCAATTGCCCTATCGCACCTCATAATCAGTGCAATATTTTTGAGTTAAAGTAACAATTCATAGAGTTATACGTTGGTAATAAAACCAATTTGGCGGAAGCATTCTGAATCAGAAATTTGACAGCATCGTTGAGTTTGTTTCGTTCTCTCAAGTCGTTTGTTTGTTGTTGTTGTTTCGTTAGGGTTTTGTTTTGTGTTGTCGTGGGCTACTTGACATGACAGTGACGTATTTTGTATGTTTCCAGAACAGTTATTCATAGTCAATTATCATCTATCATCTATTTGCAGTGCAATATTCGAAGGAAATCACAAATGACCACAGTTCCCTGATGCTGCAAGGAATATCGTTATCTGCATTAATTGCAGAGTAGACTAAATAAAAGGTGTATTGAAAACCAAATACTCGTTGTTTTCCTATGCTGATATTAGAGACCTTAACATACACCGTTTCTAAAATACTGGTAGATGGCCTCTAACCCCGGAGAAACTGGTAGGCTACCAGATAGAGCGGTGCTGCTATTGCCGTACCTGGGACTTCATCCGGGTCACCTCTTGTGTAACTGCGTGACATACATGTCCGCCTACCTGTACCCGTAGGCAGAAACGGTGCACCTTAAAGTCCCCTTTTCCTTGGTAAACGACGGGGGGATTTTGTGTTGAAAAGCTTTTTATCAAAGGAAGTTAGAAATACAATATCATGCAAGCAGGGGAAGTCTAGTGTTAGGTATAAATACACTTTTACCTTACCTACAAGTATCGTCATCTTCATCGTCACTATTATCGCCTTCGTCGTCGTCTTTGTTGTCGTTGTCGTCATGGTTATCATCATTATCATCATCATCATCCTATCATAACTACCATAAATACTAGTCATCTTCCTCGTTTAGCTGGCGTTTTCTAACCGCACACAATTTTTACTCTTTTGTTCCTTCTCACCATAAACTGAACTGAATAACAACAACGAAGTTACTCTTGATATGATAGCCACAATCAATTACAAAATCAATGGAGGCACTTTGCTCTAAAGAGCCTTTCTGATGATTTACCGACTTTAAAAGGGGAAAAATAAATCTTTGCCCTCCACATCTCCTCCATGCAATGTTGTACCGGTACTTGAGTAGTCTCCCTCGGAGCCGTTTTTTGGATGTCACGCCACACTCCCCCTCTTTTGGGGGAGCGTTGCGTGACATCCAAAAAACGGCTGCGAGGGAGACTAGTGCTCGAGCTAACTGTAAATCAGGTATAAAACAACAATTTCCCAAAATTTGAATGGAGGGGGGGGGGGGGGGGGGTGGGGGCGAGGGGAGAAGGTGTAGATTGTTTACCTGTATTTTATTTCTATCTAATGCTGAGGTCAACTAAGGTTATTCCAAGTAACCAGTACCCTAATTTTTCTTTCAATATTTTTGTTGTTTTAATTTATTGTAAAGCAAGAGTGAGTACAAATAAATATTGTTGTCGTTGTTCTCTGAAATTACCCAATATGAGTACAATGTCTCAACAATTTTTATTTGTGGCCTATTGTAGATCATTGTGGCTTAAACATCCTTCTTCCACCCTTTCGTCATATACTAATGTTCCAATTCGATTCGCTGCAAGGTTACATCCCTCTTCTGAGGGATGTATATGCAATTGAAGTATTCTCAATCGTAGGTTGATTCGGGTACCGATGCTTATAAACAAAACCAGTTTTGATTGTTGTTAAAAACAAAATGTAATCAAATTATGCCCAGACTAATACATGTCACTGTTCTTGATATGATCTTCAATCCAAGTGATAAAAGAACTTATTCGCGTAAACACAGAGAATGTATCTCCGACTGGACACTTGGGGATTCCCCAGCTTACGGCACCTCTTAGGACATATTTCCCGCTTTCTTCACAAACGAGGGGTCCGCCACTGTCTCCATTGCACCCACTTGCTTTCGGATCCCCGGCGCATAGCATTGACTCATCATCGATCGGCTGGAAATGCGAGTTTCCATTTGAACATGTCGAGTGGTCCGCCGTTATCAGTTGAGCTTGTTGCAAAATGACAGCTTTAGGTCC
Organism: Porites divaricata; assembly: GCA_038088405.1. Taxonomy (NCBI): domain Eukaryota; kingdom Metazoa; phylum Cnidaria; class Anthozoa; order Scleractinia; family Poritidae; genus Porites; species Porites divaricata. The sequence goes on along the minus strand of JBBMOI010000008.1, from coordinate 9,865,694 downwards.
TCCGTAAACTTGTACCCCCCAACCTGCAAAACGAGTTTTTTTTCTTTTCTTTTCATTTATTTCTGTCTTTATTGATTTGACTTACTCAAGTACCTTAAGAATATTTTATGCTTTTGCAATTAAAAGTTTGTTGAACTGATATAAGTAGATTTAATAGAAACAAAGTTCTAAGTGAATTTTTGAAGTCGTATATAAGGTTCTTGATGAAACACATCCCCGTGAAAATGTATTCTTTAATTACAGAAAATAATTTTTTGCCTTCCTCGGTGATCAGAAGCCCTCAAGATCGAAGACCTGTGGTCGCTGCAGCATGATTACACACATTCTCAACATACTTTTCTTTTAGCATCTACAAGTCTTCAAGGTAGCCAAGGATTATTTTAGTCAAGAAATATAATTATTATATAAACACCAATGAAATACCAGGTAGGCTTTCGCGCGAAAACTTGATATCTTCACATGTGAAAATGTCACCTTTGCTATGGCTACACGGCTACATAATAAATCGCGCCTTTCACACCAAAAAAACTATTAAAGTGAAATGGTTTGGTCTTTCATTGGTGTTTGTATGATAAAAGGAACATTACATGACCGCTCGAGATACGAAATTTCTCTTCTCGTGTTAAAAAAATATTTCACGAGTGAGCGCAGCGAACGAGTGAAATATTTTTCAACACGAGAAGAGAAATTTCGTATCTCCGCGCGGCCATGTAATATCCTCTATGAATGGACAATCTGCCAAACTAAGCACTCTTTTCTCCAATTTTACGTGTCAGTCGGGCAAGAATTATTAAGCCTCGCGCCGCGCAAGGACGGGATGGTATTTAATTTCAGTTAGGCGTTACTAGCGTTGGAACTACTTAAGGATGGGCTTAACCTTTTTTTTTTTGGAGATTGTTTTCTTTTCCATCGTGTCAAAAAGTAAGGTTGGCAAGCCATTTAAGTGATGTGTGGCCCAACTGTCGGCCCAACTTAAAGGAATCTTAAGCCAAGAAATCACCATTACAACCTTTAATTGTGCGTTACCTGTAAGATAACATCTCTTCCCAGTAGCCACTCTTTCGTTCTGCTTCGGAAGGCAAACAACACTAACATATTGGTTTAGTATCGCCGGCCTTGAGAGTCTGATAAGAGCAATGTCGTGACCGTAACCACTGTACGTTTGGAAATGTTTGTTAAGATATAGCTGTGATACATCGAAATATTGCTCTGTTCCCTCATCCTTAGTGCGATCGTGCTCACCTGTTAAAAAAAAAGAAATAAAAAAAAATAAGTTAAATTACAGACGTGCAAAAGTGCATTGTTTTATAAGGCAGTTTGTAAATTAGAAAAAAAGGGACAAGCTTTATGGTACAAAAGGAAACAACTGCGAGAGGCGGAATTCGCAAATGCAGCTTTTGTGGGAGAACGTGACAACAGCATACGCGCTTGGTGAGGTCCTTGAATTGAGTCGACCGAGGGGCGCATACCAAATTGTTGTTGTTACATGTACTTGCTAAATCGGGACTTATTAACATTCCTTTCTCCACCCGCTAAACCACAAAGGTCCTAAATCTTATACAAACCTAACACAATCCTGTAAATCCTTGGATCTGGTGTAATAAATAAGCAATGTGCTGCTGTAACGATCCACTCCGGGTGAATCAAGGACGCCCCACACTTGTGTTCCCACTTCCCGTCACGGATTTCCAGAATCTCAGCTTGCCAAGGCCATGAATGCGGCGGGGCGTCAAGTCCGCCGATGACTCGCGGTAAAGGAGGTCTTACACCACACCCTAAACAGAAAAATCACTTCGTGTAATGTGTCGCAACACCCAAGCAAATTGAAACGAAAGTTATACCTATTACGTCATAATTCAAACTATGTGAACTACTTATAACAGCTTGGCTCGCCATTGCAAGCAGAGGCGGTGTGCATAACTATTGCATATTTATGCAATGATTACGCTAACTCGGCACAAAGAAGACTATATTAGCTTCTAAATGAAACTTTGAATCTTAAACATCTATAAATCATTAGTAGGTTAAGGAAGGCTCTAATCTTTTCCTCTAGTCTAGTCTAATCTAGACTAGACTAGTCTAGACCAGACTAGACTAGAGCGGACTAGATTAGCCTAGACTAAACTACGTAGGTATGTCAGCCGGTAATAGTTTTGAAGGTGCACGGCTTTTGGACAGGACATTTTCTCTGGCATTGTAGTTCTTTAATTGGATAAAAGGACAACAAGCTGCCCGCGATAGACCCTGTTCACACTGCGAAGAAAAATAGAGTTTGGTGTTTACAATAAAGTGAAAATTTTGTAATAACCAATTTTTCATTTTTGCAACCTTGTTCGCATATGAGACACGCGAAATTTTTCGTATGACTAGAAGCGTCAATTAAAGGAACTTTAATTGGTCATGTTCGCGAGATAAGATGACCTGACGAAGGATAGCTGTCAAGGAACAAAGGATTTTGTCGCCTGAAATAGCTACCTGCTGACGTTTTATTTATTTATTTATTTTTTGGCAAAATAAACACTGGAAATTTTGCGTAGAGGAGGCGAAGAGGGCTATATTCTCTATTTAGAAAATCCGTGGAAATTTGGATTGGCACCGAAGACATGATTTTTTAGTGGTTTAGTTTCGCAAAGTAATGTCACAAAGGATGAGTTATCTACCGCGTTTCCAATTGATATAATTCGAAACTCAAGTCCCTTGAAAAAAGATGATTCCACGTAATTCAATTCAATTCAATTCAAGTCAATTCTTCATTTCACACTATAAAAGATATTACATAAGTGTACGTAGGTAGGAAAATAAAGTAGCTGACAAACAATAATTAACTAAAAGACATTAAGTTCATTTGTGTACAGTGTCCAAAGTAGCAAGAGCTTTCTTGTTGGACACCGTCATGTTGAAATAATTGGCAAAAGTAAAGAGAGGAATAAAATCTCAGATAGTATCAGTGATAGAACATATAAGCAAGGTCAGATGACAATTACTTGCGTTCCAACTGCCCAAATGACTCTTCTACAACGACCATTTATGAAGAAGAGTACAGCGTACATACTGATGCAGACAGACTTCCGCTTCTTATATTTACTTTTTTATTTGTTCTCAGGTTTCTCAGTACACCATGTTAAGCATTTTTTCTGCGCAAAATTGACCTCCGAGCACTTATACATTGTACCTTTGTCTTTATAGGGGTCAGCCACCTCCCTTAAACTGTACGTACGAGGGATCAATATCCAATTTCTCCTTGTGAACTTAAGTCAAAGTTTGATCTATCGCTCGAGGGAGAGGCGTTAGAAATTATGAACTTAAGGTATGAGGGAAGATAATTAAAGGAATAATGTTTTTAAGCCGTTAAATTCAAGGCCCAGACGCCAGCCTTTAAGGAAACTTTGCGAATTTTTTGAAGGAGCAATTTCAATCGTAGCTGGTAGGTAAGCTCAGCCAGATGGCAGATGATCATATGACACTGGTAAGTAAATATTTACTTTTCAAAATGGCATCTTTTTCACTTACAGAATAAGAGAATAATTAGCAACGAATAAAGTGCGGGTTAAATTGTGAGAAATGCATTATGCTGAACGCTTCGCATGATTTTAAAATTTATACCATAGAACCCAATAAATAAAATAATTGCTGCGGGACAGGTAATATAAGTGATCTATCATTGAAATGGGTAAGATGTTACACTTGGAGCAAGAGGTAAGAATAATTAGCAATTCAGGAGCCCATCACCGGATGGGCTCCGGCGAATTCTAACTTTCTCTGCCGATTTATCTTTGGTTTAACCTTTCTAGCCCACATAGAGATCTGCTGTTATAATTTCCTGTTGCTGGACCACTCAAGGGACACTATTCGCGTTCCATAAGGCATCGCGAATTGCAATCATGATAGTTTCGCTCTTGATAGTTAATTGACATGGTTCTTGTAAGCGTTGCTTATTTCTACAATTTGAGCGATCATAAACAGCCACTTAAATCTTGGGGTTCTGCGATATAAACGCATGAACGACTGTTTGCTTTATTAGCAAACATACTCGCCTTAGTCATGTAGAATGTAGAATACAGAAAAGAAATAAAGTACGGCTTACCTGAACCAAGGCATGATAACAATCGGCTGAGAAAGGCAAGTAAAACGTAAGATACATGCAGGACTGGAACCTGAGCCATTAATAAAAGCTCGATAAACGTTAAGCTCAGTAAACTGGCGTTCTTGCAAGAAAGCTGGAATTCATAAAGTGAAAGCATTCATGAATTATGTTGCTTGGTATGCGTGAATGGCCCGGCTTGTGTCAACATTAATTTTTGCGTGACAAAAAACAACACTGCGGAGAGGAAATGTCGCGTGTGATAAATGGCTTCTGCACCTCCATGACAAGTGTCATTACATAGTCCCCCCCTCCCCCTTCACCCTCCTTACAAGCCCAGAGCCTTCAGTTTTTTTTTATTATGTATTTTTATTTTATTTTATTTACCGTAAAATAAAATAAAAATAGGAGCTTGCCAATGGGGTTGGGCCAACTTTTAAATTAAAATTTCTTCTGTCTGTTTCTTAATTTTTTTTCCTTTAATCCTTTCTTAAATTGACACTTGTGGTGATGTGACAAATCGGCGAATAGTCACCGAGACGATATTCACGTCGCCTGAGGCGACCAATTGTTTTAGTCGGTAATTACATTGATGATTATTCGAGAAAATGAAATTTTTGATCGATTTCCGACTACGAAACATCAATCATCATCTGGCTGCCATTTTGAAAACTGCTAGCGTTCAATTTATAATCACCGCGCGGTGATTATACCGGGATAAAGCGAAGCTCCTAGCCAATCATAGCGCTCTATTTTCGATAATCATCAATGTAATTATACTAAATCGCAATATCGACACAACAATCTAAATACGTTTTCTTCTTCTTCTTCTTCTTCTCCTTTTTTTTCCTATCACAAGTCCGCGTCACAGACCCCTTCACGGACCCCTTGTTATTACAAGCAGCTTTGTCCCTAGGGAAGTAATTGCCCTTAAATTTTCTGTACGGACACCCCTTTTATGCAGATACTATTTATGCCCCCCATCAGGGTTCGTATTAACGGCGTTTAACTAGATTATATAATACAGCTGACAGTAGATGTCACATAAGCAGGGTTCTATCTAGGGTATTTGAGGGGTAGAAGCTCCCCCGCCCCCCCCCCCCCCCCCAAAGGACAGTATATAAGTACCTTGCAACTATATCGGAAAAACCATCCGGACGTGACGAAATTGTGTCTCAAAATGCCCCAGTTGCATCTGAGTGCATATTCATTTTAAAACAAATTCGGAGGGGGCATGTCCCCGGACCTCCCTAGGAAGTTTGTGCCCTTAGGCTACTGGGGACTTCTCCCCCAAACGATAAATCCTAGATAGAACCCTGAAAAGAAAAGTCCTAGGGATAAGGTTGCCCGGGAGGGGGGGAGGGGGCATAGCCTGAGTGTAAGGCGTTCCTTAGTGATTATTTAGTGATACACATGCCCATCTCATCCTCATTCTCAAAGAGGACAATGTAACTTTGACTTCAGACTTGCTTTTTTAAAATCTGTTTAGGTTGCCCCTCCGTGATTAAAAAATAAAATTAAATTAAAAAATACTGCCTCTGAATTAAGTTAAAGTGTAGCTTGTTACAAATTTGTTAACGGATTGGCAAACTGTTGGGAATTTTTTTGGCTTAACCTCGAGCTCGATCTTCCACACGCTCATTATTTATTTATAATTGTTTATCAACCGTTTATCAACTTTCTTTACAAGCGCCACGAGACTAACTAAAAACAAGACTTTAATTCCCAAATTCTCCTCATTCATTGAAGTATGGTAAACATAGTTCGATCCGTTTTCACTTGCCTGACAAGAACCAATCAGAAGCGCGCTTTGCTGAAGGGCGCCATATTCAAATTGCAACTACCGTCATAATTACTCATTTTAGGAAGACGTGAAAGTACGCTACTGTTGCAAACGATATTATGTGAACTCTAGCGAGTTATTATACTTCTTCGGCTGCCGTTCAGTTCGTTTTGCCATTGCACTGTATTCTTGGCTTACTGGCAAACATTGTGGACCCGTCGCACGAAGAAATAACAAACAAAGGTGTAAGATTATTTTGGTTTGAAGCACGTTGACACTTCAGTTTGTAATTTGTGGTCTGAAATTAGCCCTTGCAAGATAAACTACTTCTGCCTTCACCAGATAAATTTGCTCCTTAAGAAGCTTTTGATAATGATAGTCATATACGTACTAAGAATTGTATTTCTTTTGCAGAAAATACTACATAAGGTTAAAAAGTTTACTCCTGAATAAAGATGTCGACCACATGGCGAACGTCCCACTCGAATTTATGCACGCGACTGACATGGAATTCAGCAGCTCGACTTTCGAAAAGGTAGGGTGTTTTGAGTAAAATAATTTACAGAATTCAATCAAGTCTATAGCTAGCAATATATTTTATGTCCTCAGTTAATTGTATTTCAGAAGTGTTGTAAAGAGCGTTTTCACATGACGTCACGGCGGCCATATTGGTGTTCCAAAACAATAGAACGGCGGCCATGTTGGTGTACCAAGACAATCCTGTGGGAGTTGAACTTTTTTCTTACCCCAAAACTTTCTTTTGTTCCAAAAAGTTAGCATAGATGCTGGCCACGTGAGTGAAAACGCTCTATTCTCAGATGTGTAGGAGCTGCTAGTAAGGTCTCTCATGATTGGTCGCAGACAACAAGGACATGTCATTCTTTCCATTGTTTTAGTATTGTTTGGGGTCAGGGTTGGGCACCATCGGTAACTTCTCTTCCGAGTAGACTGCGAGCAGTCTCTTATCTTTCCTTCTAAAGTTACTGCAAGAGAAACCCAAGCACGCGAGCCGTGATAAACGAGGGCTTCTACCCAAGAAGAAAAAATAAGAGACTGCTGACTCTTTTGTCCTGTCTAGAGACGACGAAGCTGTCAAGGTAATTCAATTAAAAAAATTTTGCAAGACCAATTAACTTGCAAACGATTAAAAAATAGAACATAAACAACTGAAAAATATTACTTTTTTTTAATCCTGTAAGATTACCTTGAATTTCTTTCCCTTGAGGAAATTTACAGCAGTTTTCTTCTATAAGACATCTTTAAACGTTGTAAACAACAATCAATTACTGCTAGGTTCATAATCGTTCGTAGTTAGTTGTGACGCGTGACTATTTTTATCGCTTGCATCTCCACCACAGACCAATCAATAATCTGTCAACAGCTGTAATACTCATCAATCGGTTACTCCTTTTCTGGGCTGACGGAGAGTTTGTTTGCAACAAAAGAGTCCGCAGTCCGTCCTTTCTCGTCAGGTCCTAATTCCGTTATTGTAACATAACGCGGTGGTTTGCAAGCGCGCTAGCTGAGAACTAGATGGAAGTTAAGAGAAAAGGCGGACTTCCGAGCAGCTGCTACATCATTTACTGTGTGTATCATCTAGTGGCGGCTTGGCACTGCAAAACATCTGCCGGGTCTAAAGTACAGGTCACATTCCACAGGTCAGGAGCAGTTAGTGGCGGATCCAGGGGTGCCCCCCCCCCCCTGTTTTTAGACCCCCTCTTATCTTAAGGTCTGGATCCGCCACTGAAGAGTGCAGGTCACCGCTCCGGCCATCTATAAATTACCAAACCGCAAATATTCTCCTTGATCTTCCCGGGTAGGAATTTCACTTGTTGAAGAATATAAAAGGGTTAGGGTTAAGTAAGTCACCATTGTGTTCTGTAAAAAGGCCCAAAAGGGGCTAATTAATAGATGCATTTTATACTGTAAGCAAGCTGAGAAACAAGTTCTGGTTTTGTATTGTGTTCTTATTAAAAGACCAGGCGCGGATCCACACCAGGAACCGTTTTACGAGAAATGGTCAAATTTTTCATAAATTAACTTATTTTTGATGACAGAAAAAAAAATAATGAAATAAAATAAACTTTCCCAGTCAAAATCTGGTCAATATACTGGCTGAATGATTTAGAAACCCACAAAAGGTGACTGCATTAGAAATTCACGAGGGTGCATGCCCCCGGAACCCCAATAAAAGCTTGCGCCTTTGGCACTCGTTGAGGAAATCGGATACTGTAATCATCCTTAGCTAAATTCCCGCCTAAAGGCAGTGTATTTATGGGAGTTTAAAGGGATAGAAAGTTAAAAACTAGGTTTGCGAAAGGAGGACCATTTTTCAACAAAAAGGTAAACAAAAAGCTAAGGTACATTTTCTGTCAAAGATGTATAAAAGGGGTAAGGGGATGTTATTTTTGGCGGAGCCTCCCCGTATAAAACTTTGTTGACCACTTCCCTTGGGTATTTCCACCAGTTGATTATTGCGTTCGAGGTACTAGGAAGCAACCCCTAATTTCTGTTGGGTGTCCTGTGCAATTAATATCCGAGGTTTCTTGAGATTGCATTTGTGTCGACATACATTTGCTTCGCTTTGACGCTCTAACTCTCGTAGTGATTCGTGGTCATGCGTTCCTGTACTGTCTTCGTAAAGAGGTTTTCTTTTTCTTGATCGTCGTTGTCCTTAATTATCTGAGTAGCTGACAAACATCTCGAACGCACTCTCCTAAGCTCCGATTACTCCTAGTTATATTAAATTGTGAAACTCCCAAAACCGTGTACACCAGAAATATTTATGGAGTGATTATGTTATTGTGTTGCGAGAAATAAGCCAGTAAGGGGCGGGATAACTAAACCGGCGTACCGCAAACAGCAACGGTAATTGAGTTTGTGGTTTTGTGGTTTGCTCGCGTGTCCTGAACTTAATTGCGATTGGCCAGTACACAATCAACATTCGTGAAAATTTTCAGGTGTTCACGGCTTTCTGAGTTTGACAGTAAACTTTCTCTTCCATAATATTTTAGTCCTTTTCTTTCACGAATTTCAGCTTTCCATGAAGAACAACCGTTTCCTCTCTCAGACCACCTGACCAGACCACCTTCCTCTTGTGGCGTCAGCTTCAAATTTCCTCAGCCCAGCCTTCATCAGACAGGATGCTTCTGTCAGCTCCTATTTTGCCATCCAGGTTAGGTCCATCCTTATGGGTTGGGTCAAAGGAGGTTAATGTAATAGAGCTCTGGATAAACCTTACAAAGTACACTTAAAATACCCACACACATTCGGGTTGGAGTCTTTGGACTTCTTTTTTCGGCTTAACTTAATTTTAGCCAGTTTAGTTAGCGGTTCCCCGGGCTGGTAAGGGCCTCCCCTTCCCTTTTTTCAAACTTGGGTTGCTTTGCAGGTATTCGGTCATCGACATGATTAGGCTTTTCAAACTCAATTTCGGCTTCGATTCGGTGTTCGTTCGTCTTTTTGTCGGATGGATTTTTTTCGTCTCCTCATCGTCGTCTCCGCTGTCGTTTCCCGCTTAGTTGCGCCAAGTCCAGTGTAAATAATCACGCTTCTCTTGACAGTTAAAGCGCTGGGCAAGTGAAGCTTTCATTCGTAAGGTTCAACCAGACAATGATTACTTCATGGCTCATTTAGGAAACTGGAGACTAAAGACCATTTAACTACTGTAAGGGACCTTATTTGACCTCCCCTTACGGGTTAAGTGGTTTCTCTGGTTGCAGATAGTTAAGAGCAATTCTCTGTAAGAATCAAGCAAAGTGGGAAATGAAAAATTTTGACCTCCCCTCAAATTTTGCATGCAATTAGATATTGTGGGGGGATGTCTAAAAATGCACTTTGTTTGGGTTGCTACTTTATTGTTGTCATGGTAACACCAACTGTTTGTTGGTGGCAAAATATCTAATATTTAACTAAGAAACTGTTGTAAAAAGTGCAAAATGTGTAGCTCTGTTTCTCAAGTCCATTAAAACGCTACAACCCAAGACTTTAAGTAGATATAATACCATCATTCTAGTTTACATTTGTGTATATTGCTCTTTATTATATCAAATTTGCTTGTCATAAACGGTTAATCAACTACATAGAGTTTCGGCCATTTCAGTTGATGGCTAAAATATGGTTATCCTTTCCCTGAATTTCTCCAAAAGTACGGCAGTTCCAGAGCTAAAACTAAGCAGGCAGTTTACACACATATCCTAGTTACTAAGTCTGTAAAAATCTCTGCGGGGCGGGCTCTTCTGTTTGCAAAGGCAATTAACGAACAAACGCCAAATTTCAGTTTTTGTATATTTCATCGCAGTTGACAATCTATCTACTAGCCAACAAAATTTCTAAAACACTGAAACTACCTTCATTATCAAAGAATATTATGTACTGAGTCATTTTATGATAAAAGAATTTTTACTGGCTTTCAGTTTTCTAAACAATATCGATCAAAATAAGGCTTACTTTACGGTTTTCTCTACTTCACCGCTTGAAGCGTAGCATTTGCATTCAACGAACACTCGGTTTCTCGAACCATTCTCATGTGTCTGGTTGTGCTGTTTCCCATTGTAAACCATTGTAAGTCTCCTCAGTCACTTACAGCAAGTTATAAAGTGATACAGAAGCCGATAAAGAAGTCATACACAAGTCCTTGGCAAGCCAAGCCACATCTTGTAAACACGCACGCTTCCACTTTGCATTTACGTGGTGTTTCTTCATTAGATGCCATCAGTCGCTCCAGAGAGAGTTAAACCTCATTAGGTTTTAGTCATTAAGCCCACAATAGGAATTGCAAACGTATTTGATAAAAATCAAGTCGAAAACCGAGCTTAGAAAGCTGAAAAAGACACTCGTTGACATCTCTGTGAACATGCAACCTCTCCTGGTCAGCGGTGTTAATCAATGCAACATAAACAATTTCCGGTAGAAATAAAATCCTTTTCCCTTCGCCTCCTGGAGATAATGGGAAAAAGGACCGCCTTATCGAAGGTTACATCCCTGCCTTGCTCAGAGAAAGAAACCAAATTTTGCCTTCTTAGTGAAAGTAATCGTGGTGTTTGTACCTATCTGCAAACTTACGGGCTCAGTAAATGTTGGAAAGGTATTACCGATGAAGTTGACTTCCTACTCTGACGTGCCGGTAATAAAGTTCGTTTTATTTTCTTCACTCTTCTGTAAAGTACTAGGGGGGACAACAAAAATTTGAACAAGGAAATTTAGGGAACATAGACTAGAAGTTATTTGAGAGACTGTAATTTCTCAGCTTGTGTATTGCTAGCAACACTAATTTTGTCTCCACTCTCCGTTAGAGGTTTCAACTCCCAGTAGATGGCTATTCCTTTTTAGTCACTATTTGGCTTGTAAATTGTTCACAAAGAATTTTGCAAAATGACACTTTACTTGGACGGCTTGTCTTCTTGCGGTACGTGTTGTTGGGACACTTTGCAGGTACATTCTCACCTTTTCCTCGTTTTCCTTCATTTGAATGCTAACTCCTCTACTTTCTCTGAAGTTAGGATATGTAGCTAAGCCTGCACGGAGTTTCTATTGGATCACGCTTGCATAAATTCCACCCCCCGCTTCAATCCCTTTTACGCCGGCCACACATGCGAAATATAGCTAGAATAAGAGTATAAAAGAATGTATAAGAGCAATATAGTTTCAGCGCAATGTGTAGTGAGATTGATAATTTAACATCAGTTGTAATAAAATAATTCACCTAATACCGAATAACGAAAGCTTGAGACTTGAAGTACAGGTATACGTTTAAAGTACTTTGTTGTAGCCAGAACCCAGGGACAGTCAGTCGTGTCAGGAGACAACAGGGAGACAACAAATTCTGAAGCTACTTGCGTCGACAAGTGTAAAATCGAAAACTCCTAAAGAAGGTACGGAAGCCCTTACAAAACAATATGCTCCTCATGTTATCATGATATTCAAGGGCCAGGAAAAAGTGACCTGCCTTGCTTTTAGCTAAAAAAAATTCCACAGTAAACTAGCTTGAGAGTGTATGTATGTACGAATCCGAAAGCCGATTTCTGTAAAAAAAAAAAAAAAGCTTTCTTCTATATTAAAATATATTTAAATATCTCAAGTCCATGTTCTCAACATTCCGTTGTTCCAGATTTTCTAATTCCTGTATTTCAAAGTACAAGTTTCAAATTCTATGGTGAGCGGCCATAGGAGTTACTTAAGGGTTTCCCCCCTAGTATTTAACAGAAGAGTGCAGAAAATAAAATGAACATACCTGCACGGCAGACGGTAGGAAGTCAGCATGCAACTCCATTGGTAATACCTTTTCGAAATTTGCTAAGCCCGTAAGTTTGCAAATAGGTAGAAAAATTGCGATTACATTCACTGAGAAGGAAAAATTTCGTCTGACCCTCCATGCAACCTTCGATCAGGCGATCCTTTTTCCCCATCATCTCCTGGAAGTGAGGGGAAAACAATGTTACCGGAAATGACCGGAAATTTCCGGAAATTGTTTATCTTGCGCGATTAACACCGCTGACCAGGACAGGTTGCATGTTCACTGGAATGTTAAAGAGTGCCACTAGTTCAGCTTTCTGAGCTTCTCGACTCGAGATTTCGGATTTTAATACGTAGATAATTCCAATGCTTGGCTTAATGACTAAAACCTAATGAGGTTTAACTCTCTCTGGAGCGATTGATGGCATCTAATGAAGAAACACCACGTAAATGCAAAGTGGAAGCGTGCGTGTTTACAAGATGTGGCTTGGCTTGCCAAGGACTTGTGTATGACTTCTTTATCGGCTTCTGTATCACTTTATAACTTGTTGTCAGTGACTGAGGAGACTTACAATGGTTTACAATGGGAAACAGCACAACCGGACACATGAGAATGGTTCGAGAAACCGAGTGTTCGTTGAATGTAAATGCTACGCTTCAAGCGGTGAAGTAGAGAAAACCGTAAAGTAAGCCTTATTTTGATCGATATTGTTTAGAAAACTGAAAGCCAGTAAAAATTCTTTTATCATAAAATGACTCAGTACATAATATTCTTTGATAATGAAGGTAGTTTCAGTGTTTTAGAAATTTTGTTGGCTAGTAGATAGATTGTCAACTGCGATGAAATATACAAAAACTGAAATTTGGCGTTTGTTCGTTAATTGCCTTTGCAAACAGAAGAGCCCGCCCCGCAGAGATTTTTACAGACTTAGTAACTAGGATATGTGTGTAAACTGCCTGCTTAGTTTTAGCTCTGGAACTGCCGTACTTTTGGAGAAATTCAGGGAAAGGATAACCATATTTTAGCCATCAACTGAAATGGCCGAAACTCTATGTAGTTGATTAACCGTTTATGACAAGCAAATTTGATATAATAAAGAGCAATATACACAAATGTAAACTAGAATGATGGTATTATATCTACTTAAAGTCTTGGGTTGTAGCGTTTTAATGGACTTGAGAAACAGAGCTACACATTTTGCACTTTTTACAACAGTTTCTTAATTAAATATTAGATATTTTGCCACCAACAAACAGTTGGTGTTACCATGACAACAATAAAGTAGCAACCCAAACAAAGTGCATTTTTAGACATCCCCCCACAATATCTAATTGCATGCAAAATTTGAGGGGAGGTCAAAATTTTTCATTTCCCACTTTGCTTGATTCTTACAGAGAATTGCTCTTAAATAGTTTAGCCTCGCAAATTTGGTTATGCGCCAAATGTATGCGCCAAGACTGTGGTAAATGCGCCAACACTTACATCTTGTAAATCATTTGGTCTCCTTTACCGAAAAGTAAAATTGGTTTACCGATGAATCGAACAAATTTAAGTTCCAGATGAGTTTAATTTTACCAAATTTGCGGGCGTAGAAGAGCGTACAGTTTAGTCGTTTACAAACTTACGACCAGGCGCGTTGCTTCACGGGAAGGATTAAACGCCTTGTTGCAAGTTATCAATGGAAAGATGGGACAACGCACACGCCCTAGGATAGACAGTTTACAAACTGTAAGCGTAGGTAATCTTCAACGCACCAATCTACGACGCAGCACAAATTCATCGCCGGAGGAACAATACGGAACTAGTAGTTTGTTGAAAGAGTCAGTAACCCATGTGGTAGAAAAAAGAATACCATTAGCTGCAGCTACAGTTTGGTTACACGCATGCGTAGGACACCCTTTCCTTCGCCTGTGAGTTACTGAATTTGCTGGTGATGTTTCCCTTTTGTATACTTGTTGTCTTTCGAGTATTAGATAATGAGAGCTTTCTTTCGTTATGACATCATTGGCACTAAGACGACTGGGTTTGTCTTTTTGTTAGTCTTGTCTTGCGTGAGAATTCTCTTGTTTAGAAGCCCTACATTGCAGTACGCAGGCACTGATCGCCTACAAATGATAGGCGCAGGTAGTCTTCACATCAATGGTCCATTGGAAATGGTGACCTCGCCCTGAAGCAATGTTTAGCCGTCGACACTAGTAGCATATTTTGAAGAACATATTAATAAAGGAACATCCCTGGCTTTAATGAGGGTGAGGTACATTCAAAAGACAACATTTTTTGTTGTGGAATTAACGGATCAAATCTCTTGTTCTTTAAGAAGCATTATATTTAAGACAGGGAATGCTAGGCGTCATAGCAGCTATCATCAAGTGTTTACATGTGGTAGTCTTTTACGGGATCGAAAGGACGTGCCAAGCAGAGGTATGTCAGAGTGGTAATAAAATTGAAAGCTAGTCAGAACCAAAAAGATAAGGGACTCCACTTGGAAGGACTGATGAAAATGAAGTGTTCATAGAATTCGTGAGCCCGGCCTTAGCTCCAAACAGGCGATGAACAACAATGGCAAACGACTAAGACATCAAAAGGTGAACTTAAAGTATTTGATCGATTTAAACTGGCAGTGTTTTCTTGGTTAAAGGGGCTGTGTCACGGCAGTCCAGTCCATTTTCGGTTTAATTTTGCCAATTACTCGCCCTCAATCACAATGGAACTTAAACTAATCAAAGAAATGGCATGTAAACGGTCAAAGTCGGAGATTCAAATATGTCTCCTGAGCATTATTTTTGAAGTTGCAAACAGCAGAGATAAACTTTGAAAAACTGTTAGGCTGAACAGTTTTCAAGACCCTAATTTCAATCTTCTTCAGTTTTGCCCATCCGTGGCATCTGTTGTATCTGTTGTGTTATTTTAACCTTCCTTTAATGTTTTAGACGGTTATTTCTCATTTTGTAATACCTAATTTGGCTGAATTTCGTGACACAGCTCCTTTTAAGTACAAATTGTTACTTTGCAAGTGCCATCTAGATAATTCTCCAAAGTAGGAAAGGAGGGGCACCCAGACCTCCTCTTTCAAATATAGTCTTTTTGCATACTTTTCCAAAATTTTTGCCGCAGATTTCTAGTTATATGGTTATAAATTAACCACACCTAATTTCTCAGAAACATTTTAAAGATAAAATGCTGGCCACTGATTCTTAGTACCGTCGTGAACAATTTTCTCCGTCTCTCTCTTTTCTTATTATTTATCTTGCTGTAGACGAGCGCTACTAAAAGCAGCAAAAAATTAATTTTTTACTTTTAAGCTCGCAGCTGTTTAGTAATTTTGGTTTTTCATAGCATTGAAATAATAAAGAAGGAAAGAATAACTGATTGCAGTTAATTCCGCCATTTATAGAAAAAAACTAAGCTGTGGCGCGAATTTTTTCGACGACAGTTCAAGTAAGCCCTTCGTTAAAACAATAAAGATAATATCTAGGAGCTGAAAGCCTCAGCAAGTTACCAAATCTCTTTTCCTTTCCAAATCTAATCTTTGTACAATTAGCCTAAAGCATTCGACGCAGTCTGCGCTAATTATAAAAGACCACAATTAGGAAAAAAAAATATAATTCGCCGTAAAACGCACCCAAAATTATACTTGTCTGTCTCTGGTTACCATTCATGAGGTCATAACTGTCTAAAATACCATGACTTAAGGAGACGCGGTTTTCAGTACTTGTTAATTTTGAAAGCAGATTTTTCAGTGATATCCCGGTAGGTAACGCTTGAGCAACAAGGTTGTGGAAAGGGGTAGTGGTAGATGGGCTTATGCCTGCCCCGTGCCCCTCACCCTCCTACAACAAATGAGAAAGCTATTCCAATTTTCTCATCATTTCCAAGAGTGTCTCGTTGCCAATCCAGTTGAAGAGTAGAGTGCAGAATTTTCCTTGTTATATACTGAGGTACATACATTAATATAGGGAATGTACATGCAATAATTACTGGTCATGAACATATATATTTAACAATTATTCCTCGAGCCCGAATGGGCTCTGAGTCAATAGCCCATGAGGCCGAAGGCCGAATTGGCTATTAACTAAGAGGCCATGAGTGCGAGAGGAATAATTGTTTTAGTAAAATCCAACTAGCTGATAAAAAATATCGAGAATAAGAAAAGTTTAGCTAGTTAAAGCCAGTCTTTAATCCTTTGCCGCCAAAAAGCCCGCGCTTTTCGCTACTAGTGGGCTATAACATATAGCCTAGTGTTAGCTCAACCAATCAGAACGCAGCATTGATAATAGTCCACCAGTTGGATTTTACTAAATATATATCTTAGCTTAATGAACAAGGAGTTTTCTGTACTTTACTCCTTCAACTTGCTTTATCGCGTCAATCTTTTGAAACAGCGTGTCCTTTAGTCCTTCATGCCCCTAAGCAATTCACTAAATGTTACCCGTTCATATTAAGTCTCCTACAGCACAGACTCAGTATTTTTTTGGGTGGCTTGGAAATTGTCCAAAACTTAGGCCGAAAACTTCGATGCCGCGGGATTGTGATATTTTCAAATAGCTTTCTTTATGAATTGGGCTAATTGTACATAATCATACCATTTTCCAATGACTGATTCTCGGTTTTTTCAGTCACGGAGAAACGCAAAGAAAAATCGACACGGTTTCTTGCCAGATTACGAGAATATGAGGGGGGTGGTGGGGGGCAAGGGTTAACGCTTTGATTGTTTTGTTTTGTTTTTTTTTTGGATAGCGCAAGGTGCTAGAGGAGAGGCGGTATCAACGCCCATAAGATTTTCACTGAAAATACAGCTTTGCGATGAATTTTCGAAATTGACATGATAATTAATTTTAATAAGCTAATACTTTGCTGCTTTTAGAAGCGTTTTGTACGTTTTGAGGCAGGATTTATCCAGGGTGTTCGTTGTTCAAAGTGATTTGGACCAGGAAAGAAAGATCGCGATATTGTTCAAAAATCTATTTCAAAACTCAAATCTGTTTGCCAAGAACTTTCAGTAAAATCAGAAGAATAAAAACATTTCACAACATGTTTCCTAACTAGCTAATATTGCATAATGCAACGAAAATGAAGATACTTATGCCCAGGCTTCTGCGGGATTTAATGACGTCGAAGAAGGCAAATTGCAATTGCGCAACATAGAATCAGCGCTCTTCTCTTGATCCAATTCTCTACTTGTATATTGAACCAAATCAGCTTTACCCGCGCCAGATCAGACATTCTATGCGTCATTCTGTAAAAAGGAACCAATGCCTTTGCTCGTGTACCAAGTTCTTCTCAGAGGTATTTCCATTTAGATCCCAGGGATTTGGAAACAGTCGTCGCAGCCATCCTGACCTGTCTGAAAAAATCGTCTCTCGATATATCAAACTCACTCCAGAGGTATGTACTGGCATAGAACCAAATACTAAGTAAATTTATTTTTTTCTGTGAATTATATTAATTCACTAAAAACTTTAAGATTTATCTAAATAAACAGAAACAGTGAGGAATAAAGAACAGAAAGGGTGTGTTCCTTTCGGTGAATCCAAATACAGATTTGAGACTGTTTTTGCGTTCCTCTCGGCAAATCCAAATCCGGATTTTTGATCTGGTGAATCTTTTTTGAAAAAGGATTCATTGCATTTGAAATCCGAAGAATCCGACTCCAGATTAACGGATTAGTGATCTACGCTGTTCCATTCACAGTGGATCCGAAATTAGTCAGATCATCCACCGGCATTTCCAGTTGAAGTATTCCCGTAAAGTTTCCTTGTTGCTGCCACGTGCACTTGCCTTAAAACATTTGAAAACATTGGAAAATTGTTCCTGGTACAGTAAAATATCCATGTGCTAACCATTTTCTTGATATTCTTATGTTCCATCGTCGCCATTTAAACTTCCAACCAAAAACTCCTGCACGGTGTTATCGTGTCATGCATATTGCACGCGTTTGTGAGAGGTTACAAAGGTTACAAATCCAATTTCGAATCTCGCGTTCCTTTCGACCGCGAAATCCGGCAAATCAGCGATCAAAAGTCCGTTTTTGGATTCGCCGAAAGGAAACACACTTAGTGTAGGGAAATACGCCTAAACTTTCATTTTTTTCAAGGATGAGTTGGGTTTTTCGTAGGGTCTAGGCCTAAGGCCTCCGTTTTATAATTCGCTCATTGATGTAAGAGCTTTGCTAAGGCTGCATTTCGCTTAAAGAGATGTTTTTGTTTGTTGATTATTTTATTTTAAATTTATCTTCCTATGATTTAAACATTTTTTTTTTTTGTGAATTTTAACTTTCCACGGAACCGAACAGTTTCCTTTAGCAGATCACTTCACACTAGACGCAGTTGTTTAGGCCTATTGAATATAATTGCCCAGTTGAACTTGATCTTCGAGAGTAACATCGACCCATCCTCTGAACAGACGTTGGACTCTGGCACATTGTCTTTCCAAATTTGAAGCTCAGATTCTCAAGGAGGAGTGCAATCAATCATGAACCCAGTGATGACAAAACATGACGGAGTTTAGCAGCCCATATAAGGTAGGGCTGATTAAAATGGTTCTGCGCCTGCGTAAAGCCGTCGTTTATCGGGAAGCAGCGTCTGTTTAGAAATGTCGTCTACGACGCCCTAAAAGGTGTACATAGTAGGTTTCCATAGTAACGTTTCTCGTACGTTGCATTAAGTTTTATGCAAACGTTGAACCATATTTATCAGCCTAAGTATACACAGGGAAACCAGGTATGGAAAAGTCGTTATTTATATGATATATCTAATTTGATTCGGCTTTTTTTCGGTTTTTCAATCAATTTCTTTGACACATCGTATTCGGAAAAGCGGGTCCAATTCGAAAAGCCATATGTGGTCATTTTTGAAATGACTTGAACAATGGCGTCGTAACACATGCAAAATTCCGATGACTTCCTCTGGGGAGGGCAAGGGTTACATTTGCCTCAAAGCGAAACTTACGTTGGGGAGAGGGTCAAAAATACTGTCGTCACCTTATCGGTTCGGTTACACAATGGCAAAGGTTGTTTAAGGCTCTTTGCGAATATTGTTCAGACTGCATTCAAAGATTTTTTTACAAGTTTTTAAATTCAGCTTTCAAATCTCGCGCTTCATTGATTCATTTGAATAACTAACAGACGCACTCAGTGGGTTATTAAGTTCAAAGTGGTAAAATCAGCATTCAAAACTCGCGCTTCGTCCATTCATTTCAATAAATTCGCACCTGGCTGCCTGGAGAAAAAATCTTTCATTCAAGAATCCTACAAAATGTTTCATCCAAAAGAGCGCGACATATTGTCGCTTTTCATTTCGCTTAGCACGGCTTCCTTGCTTCTCATAGCGTTATCGAAAAAAGCATTTAAATTATGTGCTTCAGTTGTCTGACAAAGAGAATGAATAAAAAAGTCTTACATCCCATTTAACTATTGAACTAAAGCGTGCCCGGCCCTGTTCGTGCCTTTTTTTATCCGCGCGCGTGCACATTCTAATCCTCTTCATCGTAAAGACGTTTTCGTCATAAAAAACTTGGCTTAACTTTGGAATTGTTTTATAACTCTTCTAGCAATATTTATCTTTTCGCGTGCTTACAACAGACGACAAAGTCACACATCCCATTCAGCTCTAAAACAGCTTGCAATGCGCACTTGCAATGCCCCTTTTTTTCCTTTTCAGCACAGAGACGCGTTTGTGAGTACTTAACGGTTTATTTTAAGAAATCATTAATAACGGTTTAACTGTTTTTGCGCGCGCAGTCTCACCTTCACGAGGGGACTAGTATATTTAAAAGATACGGCTGTTGTAACGCATTCGACGAAAATAGTAACTCCTGCCACAAAGCCATGAACCGAAACGTATTCATTCAAAGGCACTACTCGAGTTATTTACAGCTAGGTAGCTAAAGTGTGACTGATAATAGACACCAAAACATTACAATTATTTGTTAATTAACTTATTGTTAAGGAGTCATTGAAATTGAAATAAACTGTTTATAGTACCTTCCTACAAGTAGAATGAAAAGATCGCTATCGCGTATTTCACGAAAATGCTATCGAAATTTAAGATAACGTCTGTTGGCGAAAACAGTTTTTCATCCCGATTTAAATTACACCATCGAAACAATTCAGAGCCAACTCAAGTGCCATTAATTGAAGTCTATGAAGCTGAAGTAAGGAGACTTCGCGCAGAAAACGACTTTTTAAAAACACAGTACAACGCCATGTTCGTTCAGCTAAATACTGCTCACAACCAGCTTCAACAAGCCAGCGCACAGATAAGTCATCTACAAACAGAAAATGGCCCCCTTCACAGTACAAAGAAATACTTTTGGCAGTTGGGAAGGTCTGGCAGAAACAAAAAAAACAAAAAAAGAAGATTGAGACAACTTGTCCTCGAATCAGTTAAGAGACTAGAAGAGTTTGTACCCCTCGAGGTAAGTTCTTTTTTTTTTTTTTTATGAGACAACTAGTTGAAGAGACATTTGAATATATGCCCAATAATAAGACTCCATATAAAGGCCGTTACAAATTCTTCGCATCTACTGAAAAAAAATAATAAAAAATACAAAAATTAATATATTTGAACTGCGTACGGAACTTTATTGCTTCTGTTTTTAAGTACACTAAAAAAAATTCTAAAAACATTTACAAACAAGCTTAACTGAAAACACTCTCAACAGAATACTAATACACAGTCTTAGTATAAGATGGCTGCCTTTTTCAGATTAAGTTTAGTGCTGAAGGAGAAGAACTAATAATTCCCCTTGGAAATGGCAAGATTGTTGATGATGAAGCAGCAGCCATTTCATCCGACGAGATCACCCAATGAGTGCTTGTTGCAAAGGATTGTGGCTTGGTTTCGGACGAGGCATACTACGAATTAAGGATGGCCCTGCCAGAAGATGAAAGAAATGCCCTAGCTACCAGCCATCAGTGTCCTAAAACAGGAAAGAAACAGGCAGAATAAGAACATCATTTTACATCCAATACCTGAGGTATGCATGAGATAACTTTCAAATACCAAGACCAAACACACTAGCTCAAATATGATAAATACAAATAGAATAAAATGTTACTTTATATCTTGTACATGAGCCATACATGAGTTTACTTTACCTCCCAAGATCACAACACATTTAAATATAATAAAAATTATATTCAAATATCTGATAATTAAAAATAGTGCTTTACATCTGATACATGAGCCATACATGAGAACTTTAAAAACTCCCGAGACCATACTACACTCAATTATAATTATTATAAATACATTAAGTTACATACTTGTTAAAAAATAAGGACATACACTGAATCAGGGCATATGGTTCTGTTTAAATCTATTGCAATACATCTCTTGCATCCAACAAAGCCAAAAGTAACATTAAATAATATTAATTAATACACTCCACCTCCGCTTTGTTGCTGATGGAAGGCGCACAAGTAAGAAGATAGGGAAAGTAATGGCTGTCTTCAGCAATCTTGATGAAAAGGAACATGACAGTGACCACCAGTACACTGTTGCCTTGTATAAGTTTATTATTATTATGTTCATAATATAAAAATTAAAGTACCAAATGCACATTTCTGGTGTTGTTTTCATTTTAGGAAAGGATCTTCGAAATATACTGCACAATCCAGACTTAAGGCCCATTCTTTGAAGGAATTCCAGCTGAACGAATGCTGACCAACAAGAATGTTAAGATGTTATGGAAGGTACTGACTGAACACTCTTCTTGTAGCCATTTCTGTTTTTTTTTTTATAATAAAGCTGTAAAGCATATCTGATTATCAGAACTAATGGTAGTCTTTTCCACAATAGGGATTTAGTGAACTTGTTAAAGCCTTGGTGGCACAACCTGAACATGAAGACTATAAGACACCAGACGGATTCAAAGACCAAGCAAGAAAATGGACAATATTCTTCAGAGCTGTTCACTTTGATGAGGTAAAATATACCTCTTACACATTTTCCTTTTTTAGAGTTGACATTAATTTATGTTATTACTTTCTCATTTCATTTCAGGATGTGACCCCTTACATACATGGTAAGTTTTCTGTCTCATTGCTCTCAATAACTTATTATGTATTATTTTGCTAATTGAGCAAGCAATAGTGATAGTAACTACATCTTGAGTGACTTGGACAACAAAAAATAATTTTAGTGGACATCTCAAAATGATACAGCTATTAATGCCGTGGTGGACATTTTATTTCACAGCACTAGTTTACCATGTTCCTCAGTTCCTGGAAAAATGTGGGAGCATTTCCCTCTTCAAATGCCAACCAGTGGAGAAGAACAATCATGAGCAGTCAAGGATGTTTCACCGTGCAACACAGAAGGGAGGTCGCAACTCAAGTTACACCAAACAAGTCATGGAAACCGTGCAACACAGAATAGGCTTACGACAGTGTGTTCCAGCATTGAAAGCTCGTGACCCAAAACGATGAGCAACTCCACTCGGAACTGAAAGGAAAGGGTTGATGATAGTTACGTTTTCATAAAATCCACGCGGATGCATGGAGATGAGCAGGGATCAATAACAATGCTGCACACTTCAAAAGCAACCTCTTTCCCAGAGTCCTTTCTTAAGGGCAGTAGGGAGAGGAGCCTGGGAACGAGCGTGCTTCAGAATGAGACTAAAAATAATAAAGTTTTTGGACAAATTCAACTGAAGTTTGCTTCTTGTTTAAATTATACTGAGAAAAATCGTTGCTTTGCAATTGCTTAAATCTTGTTAATTCTCCAACGTAAGGGAAGGAGTTGGATGCAAAAGTAAAGTAGCCTTTTTTTTCGCGTTTTGTTGCAGAATACTTGCCACCATTGCTCTTGATTCATTTCTCAAACAAACTTGTAGATCATTAGTCGCCCTCACCATCGTTTAAGGTGAAGATCGAGCGGTTTTCATGAAAAAAAATTTCCCTTTCGTATTACCTGAAGACGATTGGTACTAAAAGCAGCAAAATTGTGAGAACTGCTTCACTTCAGCGCAATGTTTATTCTACTTAACTTTGCCAAAAACTTCAAAATAAAATGAACAAAGAAATAAAAAAAAATGCAGTTAATTCCACCTTTAAGATGTCTACTAGATAAGCCGTGATTTTGTTTGTTTGTTTTTTCATGTTTTTGACTTTACCAATCTAGAAATTAATATTTTGAGGCTTTCTTTAATTTCAGTTTGATTTGTGCCCTACAAAATATATACCCGTATCATCAACGAGTTTCCGTTTTCTTCGTACTTAGATCATATTGACGCATGATATTTTATCCATTTACCAACGTTAACGCTAGCCAAGGATCGTATATTAAAAAGATTAGAAAGGTAATCTATATTTTTATTATATAGACACCGAGTGTCTTACTGGAAAATATACTACTCGTAAAATTCATAAAAACTACATCCGGGACCCGAGTTATTACTTCATCGGTGTCTTTTTTGTCTATATAATAAAAAGAAAATTACACAGCGGCTTGAAGATATGAACTTTATTTTCTCGTGGTAAAAACAATATGTTACTCGCTCGCTGCGCTCGTTCGTTAAATATTGTTTTGCCATCCTAAACAAAATTTCATATCTTCGAGCCACCGTGTAATATCTTCTATATAATCTTGTTCCATTTTAACGGCAGCTACCAAGCAAGCTGCTGGAACACTGCTACTGATCTGTTTGGAAGGAAATAACGGAATGAACGTCTAGCTAGTCATTCGAACTCAGAAAAGAATTTTTTGTTTTTAGTTGCAAACATTTACCTAATCTTACTACAGTGTAGAAACTATATGAATATTTGTCTTAGTGACGGTGTATTCTTGTAGAAATAGGATGAGAATAAAATTTGTTTCCAACAATTACCAACAGTTACACTTTTTGAAAGAAGAATACCGTTCGAATCAAAGCTGAGTGATGTCAAAGTAAGAGGGAAATTACAGAATGGCGAACTTACGCAACAAAAAGAAGGAATTGGAAACTTGTGAGCCGTTGAGCTCACTTGAAACAAAATTCCCGTGCTCCGAATGAATATATGTTTTTTTTTTGCACAAACTGATTATCTAGGGCGATCAATCTGGAACTTCTGACCTAATGCTTTCTATGACGCACTGATCTCACAACCTAACGCATAAATTAACCAGGAATAACTTTACAATGACACAATAACCTAAGAGGTTCCAGATTGTGTGTAAACCCAAGAAAGAACAAAAAAGTTAGGTTTGTTTGAATGCGAATTATACATGTATTAAGAAGTAAGGCATGTCGGAGGGAGCAAGGCTTATAAAATCCGCTATTCTCCCCTCAACCGTCATTTTTTTTGTTTATTACTACAATGCATGCAGCAACTGCAGACATTAATTGAAGTTACATACCTGGATGCCAATTTGTAGCTGCTGTTACAGTGTACTTTATCGATGTTCAAATTGTAGTCAATTATTTTTTTTTTTACCAGAACTTGCAGGGTTTTTTTTTCTTTCTTAAAACGCATTGACCAAAGGCAGATGAAATCATAGAGGAAGCCTTTTAAATATCACTTTTTTTGGTGATCTCCACATCTGTAATTGCTTTCAAAACGTTGTAAATTTTACGATGAGTATTAGAGACGTGTAAATGATTTTCAGTTTACTAGAACACTTAGATATTAAAACAAAATGTATGAGTTAAAGACCTGTACAGAAGATTACGTATGATCTCTTGATTAACCTATCTGTAAATATAATAAAATATATTAAATAAAAATTATAATAATAGAAAATTGTTGACCCATTGTGGTCTGATTTTTATATTTAGCATTTCATATAGACAAATTGAATTCAATATGTTTTTTTGTTAAGATGTGTATGGTCGTTAACTTGACTTTTCAATAAAGTAAGGTTATTCATTGATTCAGTACTCATGGATTAATTGTCTTAAGGGGGAGCAGGAGGTTGTTGGGGGGGGGGGGGGGAGGGCGCATTCGAATTCTTTGAACACCAAACAATCCGGGACAAGTCGAACGGAAAACCAAAAAAACAGAAAGAACATCTGATTCATTGTTAATTGACCGTTGTCCTCTTTCTTTTTTACCATTTTTTCTATTATTATTAGGTTTTTTTCAACATTATTTTGACTTGTAACGGTTATGAAAAACCCGTCACCACGGCTGCAAAGAGCGCCTTAAAATGAGTTCCCAAGCTTGAAAGTGATCGTTGCCAACGAAGATACTGCTCCATACTGCTGTATGGCGGTGGGCAAGAACGTATTCCCCATCATAGGAAAGTCTAAACAAAATTTCCAAAATCCGTAGAGCAATATTCGCACCCTTCGGACGTATATCTTAAAACTGGATAAGTTTACTAATTTAACCCACTCTTTCCAGCGCTAGCTGTCAATTGATTCTTACACTTATCTTTATCAAAACTTGAAGAAACCACGAGGAAATATTGTTTTCATTTATTGATGTTAATAAGTTCGTTTTTTCACCTAAATTTTGCCAGTTTTCCCGGTTTGTTTCGGGGGTGTTCTGGGGAATTCCTGTTTCCCCAGTTTTACTACATATCGCGCTCGATGAGGCAGAGGTTTAAGTTCAAAGCCGCCTTTTTTATAAGATATAGTAAAGTCCCGACATCTTTAGCTTCCGCAGCGGCAGAGGAAAACAGGAAGGCAAATTTGTCACTATTTTCTGATCTTGAGCGATCTTGCAAGTCAATTTTTCAAGAAATTAAGTGGGCTAGAAACTATTATAATATTGTTGATCTCAGTAAGCTACGCGTCAGAGATTTGTTTGTCTTTTTTTTTTTGTCCTTGTTTTCTAGTTTTTTGTTTTGTTTGTAATTTCAAAATGTGAAATTATAAATTAACCCTGAAATTTCGCCCCAAATTTAAGGAGTAATTTGTAACTCAAATCATGATGATATGGTGAAACGAAACTTCAAAGATAGAATTCTCTCTGACAGAACAAGAAAGACTGCTGAACAACAGTGATAAGTGGGTTTACTCTCTTCGCCACTGGAAACTTACAGAATCGGGTTGCAATTTTCGGTTAAGAAGTAATAATCTGGATTATATTATAAATAGGCAATTCTATTTATATATAAGATTATGCGAATTGTTAAATTTTTCAAGTCTAATTTATTGTTGATTTTTAATATTTTTTCATAGTTTGAGGCTCTTCAGTTTTCAATTGCCATTTGTCGGTATTCGTTTCGTGTTTTGATTCTGGTGCTGTTTCGCTGAGGTCATTAAGTTGCGTGTAATAAGCCTTCGTGCATTTTGAGTGCTGAAAAAAAAAAGAGAAACACATCAGCTCATGGTTCCTCTGTAATTTTGTTTAAATATAACTGAGGTACTTTTGCTGACTCCAACCCCTGTTAAATGACAATGTTTTATCACCTGAAGAAATAGATTCAAAAATGACCCAAAGGTACACTTCGTTTTAGCCACATGTTGTTTAAATTTTGAAGACAGAAGGCTCATAAACATCATGTGATTTAATATTGAATATATTAAACGAATGCATCTTTTATCCAGCAAGCAAACCTGACGTCTTATCCGGCGTGATTTAAGTCATAGCCACAGCTCCGGCGACAGAATTTCTTCAGGTAATTCTTGTACCAACTGTTCATGCACATCCCTTTTTGAGACCAATTAACGCAGTATTTCTTATAAGGCTTGCAGTCGTGGCAACCACCTTTCGATTGACAAATTGAAAGAGAGAAATTAAGTAAATTGTGATAAATAACAATGAGCTGTGGGATGGAGTAACAATTTGAAAATGAATAAATAAATGATACTAAACAGTATTTTTGACATCAAAAAAATCCCCATCAGAATGAATTGCCTTGTTCGTGACCAGAACAGCTCTAAACTAAATCAGTGGTTAAACAATAATGTGCATGTAGATTAGATAAAGGTTCAGAATATTACACTTACATGGCTTTTGCTCTCGTTTACTCATAGTTTTGTGAATCCAATTGACGAATCTGCTGATGCGCACGAACACGGAAAACGTTTTCCTGCCACGACACCGATTATCACCCCAGCTAACCACTCCTCTCAGTACCCAACGACCATCTTCTTTGCAGACTAAAGGACCTCCACTGTCCCCATGACAACCACTGACCTTTGAAATGAAAATACATTAACGAATAAAAGTAGAAATAAATTATTGCACTTCATGTATGTTAAAGATTAGTAGTAAGAGAGGGTTACGTAATGCGGGCGACAACAACCGAAGGCCAAAACGCAGTGCTCAAACGCTGTGCTTTTCGTGCGTTTCACGGTCACACCATGAGCTAATTTCTACAACATGGCATCAATGCAAAAGTCATGA
This sequence comes from Porites divaricata, assembly GCA_038088405.1. Classification (NCBI taxonomy): domain Eukaryota; kingdom Metazoa; phylum Cnidaria; class Anthozoa; order Scleractinia; family Poritidae; genus Porites; species Porites divaricata. The sequence continues at coordinate 9,838,318 of JBBMOI010000008.1, read as the reverse complement.
CCACTCATGACTAGAGGCCCTTGCTCATGTCAATTAAGCGAATGAATTTCGGACTCTTTTGATTTTCTGGATCAGAATCATAATAAGATCTTGTCTGGAAACATGTAGCTGCTTTAATATACATACATACATACATATTCGTTTTTTGAGTAGAACGTATTTCGTAGAGCGCTCGACTCAATTGATTGAGGAGCATCAGCTATAACTTCACAGAAGTTCAGGTTTCACGAGTAATCATACATACATACATACGTACATACATACTTTATTGCATAGCTCCCCCTTGAGGGCTCTTCCGCCATACATAATATTTAGCCTCTTTGCATCTAACCAAAAGGTTCATTAACGCTATACTTAAATTGTCTCATGATAGATCACAGTTAGTTCAGTGTGGAATGAATAATATAGTGAAAAAGGCGATACTGAATCTTTGTTCAGTGGACTAAGATCTGAAATTCATCCCTGATTCCAGCGTTTCATTGATAACAATATGACTGTATTAACCTTCCTCTTCTTTTGAGCGCTTATAGCTTCAGGCTTCATTATAAATTGTTACATAGTTACCTTACATACAATTTTTAAACAATCATTTTCAACTTCTTATATAAATTAGTGCTTGAATAAGTACATTGAAAATATTTTCATTTTTAAAAAGATCTTACAAACATGTCAGAATCAAGAAAGGCAACCAACCACACTTTCTCCTCCATATCCTGCGCAAATCATAGTTTCATCGTCCACCTTAGCATACGTTAGGTTTGCGTTACCAGCTGCACAGGTGGCATAGTCAACAATTGGCATTCTGGCTTCTTGCAGAACTTCAGCATAAGATGAATTGTTTGGGGAAGATGTCTTTCCCCAGCCTTCATTGAAAAAAAAAAAAAAGAGTGAATAAATGAGCGAATCAATCAGTCAATCAATCACAGATGTCCAGGAAGTAGCAACTACCTAGCCCTTAGAGGTTAGTGCATAATGTGCGACGAACTTCCGAAGATTACGAAGTTTGTAAGTTCTTAGCCTGAGAAAACAGCCGACATTTGGCGACGCTACCACAAGCGCAGAAATTCCATACTGATGACGCGTTGCTACCCAGATCTGAGTAGTACTTCTGATTGGTCGTGTCGCGTGGGAAATTTGATTCAACCAATCAGAAGCGCTGCGCAGACCTTTGTAGCGAAGTGTCATCAGTATGGAATTTCTGCGCTCGTATTTCAGACGTCATTTCGCGAGGAAACCAGTGGTGGCGTTGCCAAATGTCGGCTGTTTTCTCAGGCTAATCAGTTCTTAAAGTAAAAACATTTCATTACATCTGTATAAAGAAAGAAAAATACTGTCTTGGGATCCCAAATGACTAAACTGAATGTTGATGAATTTATCGAATTAAGGACCGCATGTAAAAGAAATATATTTTTATCGCAATGTGTTTGATGTATATCCTACCCGTTATATAGCAGTGCTTTCCTACTGGAACGCGTTCACATTGAGGAGGAAGGCATGCTGTTCCTATCTTCCCAAAAACAAAAAATGCACGACGTGCCAGTTTTAAGAGCGCGATGTCGAAGCCATAATCGTAAATCTCAGTCATGTATTTTTGGTGAATTCTGACGCTAATGACGTTATACTCCCGTTGATGAGGATCTTTCACAGTACGATTGTATTGGCCTGTAAAATACAAAGCACAGTCATTCTGTTGATTAAAAGCAAGGGCCAGTTGTCTTTGTACACTCATGACCCCTAAGATCATAGCAACAGGCAAGGCGATCTGTCTCCCGTAGATTTTTAAAACTAGATCCATTTTATAGAGAAGATTTTAATCAGCAGCAACTTAAGACATTGATTTTTCTTAAGAACGTCCTAAATGCAAGGCCTCTCTAACTGCTCGTGCCTTCAGCGATCGGATAATTATTCCTCGAACCCGAATAGGCTCTGAGTCAATAGCTATTGACTCAGAGACCATTAGAGAAAGAGGAATGATTGCCTTAGTAAACTCCAACTAGTTGGTCAAAAAAATCAAGACAAAACAACTTTAGCTAGTTAAAAGATTCCTTTTTTGCGCCAACAAGTCAGCGCTTTTTGCCTATAGGCTATAACATATAGCCTAGTAGTAGCTCAACCAATCAGAATGAAGCATTGATAATAGACCACTAGTTTTAATTAGCTGCAACCGGTCTGACTACGGCTGCCCTTATAGTGGACGTACAATGAAAAGTTATGAGGAACACATCGATAAGCTGGGCTAAAGAGGCAATATATGTCAATCAAGGAAGATCGCTGCCTTATTCTTTACTCCAAAAATTTACATAACCATTCTCTCTTTTCACGATCCCACAATGCTCTGCGCCTTGGGGGGGTAAGACAACAATGGCGGCCTCGGAGGAAGATTTGCGTCTCACAGCAAACTTAAAATCGTTCAAAGACGTGTCTAAATTAGGGAAGGTGAAGTTGAAACAAATTTGTAAGAGCTTAGATGTTGACATAGAGAAAAGTTTTGGGAAGAAAGCTCTTGTCAATATCGTTTGCAATGCGCTGGGCATCTCGACATCAAGGACGGAAAAAGACTCGAATTCGAATCTTGTTGACGAGGTGAAGGACATCTCCTGTTCGAAGATACCTTCGATTGCGGAGCTCCAGAAACTAAAAGAGTGGAAGAAAAGTTTGCAGTCTCTCCCGCAGCTAATGGATGAGGCTGTTGTAAAAGAATTTTTGCCTGGAGTTGGTTTCAGCGAAACAGACGTCAGAAAGTACAAGACCCTTCGAGCATGGCAGCACAAACAAGGAATTCACTCAGTAAAGTAAGCAGTGAGCGAAAAAAAGATAAGTAGACTGTTTATGTGCATCACATATTCGGACAAATTTCTCGCGAAACCGCAGTTTAAGCGACTCTTTGATTATCTATCACAACGTGATTTATTTTCTAATTTACCAGCTGTGTCACTCAAGTGTCAAGGAAATTGAAGGAGACTATTGGTTTTTAACATTTTTATTGCTCCAACACAAGCTTGTGTATGTTTCAATTTAGAGTTTAATTTAGTTTTATTTAAAGTATTTGTAAGAAGTTTAGAATTGTCTTCACTAATTAGCGTTTAATTAATAAAGTTGTTACATTTAATTTTGATCTGATCTTTTAGGGTTTGTTGTTTACCCAAATATCCTACCATGTGGGCCTTAAGAGGATGCTGCAATCCATCGTTTTCCACGGACTCCGAGGAAACAAAGATTGTCTACATAGTGCTTGAAAAAGATACCAGCAAACCTGTCTATGCTTACTGCTCTTGCACTGTTGGGCAAGTATAAACCAATATTGTTTATAACAATCTAGACCATATTTTTGTCATTTCTGTACTCAATTCAGAAATAGCATAGTTCAATCAGGCCATTATGTTCTTTCTTTCACTGCAGTAAGCTTCTACTGTATTTATATTCAAGCCTGTCTTTTTTTTATTATCTTTATTTCTTCTTTGGAATTAAGAATTCAGATGAGTCATTCAGTTGGCTAGCTGTCCTCAAAAACAACTTAAACACCAACTCTTCTCTTTTTAAGTCTCTGGCCACTTTAAAAATAGTAAATACAAAAAGTAAATACAAACAATCTCATGAATCATAAGATCATCACGTATCATGTAAAATGGTCATATTATCGAGTAAGTCTTGCAGCATGACTGTTACACATGTACTGGTCGGCTTTCTCAAGCAGCTTATTTTATGTTGGTTGTTTGGTAAATTTCTATACTACCGTTGCAGGTTACGAGGTGACTGCAGCCATGCTGGTGCTCTGTTATTTGTACTTTGTGATATTGTTTCTGAGGGGAAAACCACCTTACCACCAGATCCAACCTGTACAGAACTACCTTGTTGTTGGTCAAATCCTAAAGGTAAACAAAACTTACATGTAGCTTAAATGTCAGATTTATTTCATCTATAAAGTAAAAGTAGCTTATTTACCTAATAGTTTCCTAAATTAGAAAGGGCTAAATACTTTTAAATCAAATTTCTTGTCTGTAGGTACCTCTGTTGATCCAGTGACCATTGAACAAATCCATTTTTATAAATCAAGATTTGGTGAGCAGCCTCCCACAAAGAAATTTAGAACAACTCCTTCAGTCTCAGAGCAATTTTTTGGAGTTACTAGCAGTGATGTAAGTGAAGAGACTCGTAAACAAATGAAGCAGAACTTGAAAATGGAAATACTTGCAGCCAACAATGACAAGTTCATGCCACCTGTTTATTACCTACTAAAAAGCAAGTTCACGGAATCTGAATGTGCATTTGTTGAAACCCAGGAGCTACCAAAGGAACTGGAAGAGGATGATCCCAGACTGCTACCTAGTTATGCTACTTCCGTCCAAGCCACTCCTCCTGTGTCAACATCCTCTGACACTGTTTCTATCCCACAGCTCACATTAGTATCATGTGAAAACACAACTCTGTTACCTGTGATTTCTCAAGCTGAACAGTGTAAATCTTCCAAAGAAAGTCGCTTTCCCTTTGTTCCTGTTACAATATCCTGTGAAAATGGCACATTTGATGAAGAAAACAGGTTTCAACCCCCCATTACCTATCCAGTCCAAAGTCCTTTAATACCTCCCTTGAGTGACAGTGCTTTTGAATTTTACAATAAAATTGTCAAGGTTTCTATTAATCAGTGCTGGGAAATTGAAAAAGAAACTCGGGCTCAATCATCTAGCAAGCTTTGGTTTAAGGAAAGACAATTAAGATTGACAGCATCTAATTTTGGAAGCATAATTAAACGAAAAAAGGCAGATGTGTCAAAGCTTGTTAACCACCTATCTACCACTTGTAATTCTTTGTCTCACTTGAAGGCTATTAGATTTGGTAAAGAAAATGAAGATGTGGCTTCTCAGCTCTACATCCAATATCAAAATTTACATGGTTCTCCTGGGACTAAGGTTTTTAACTGTGGACTAGTAATAAATCCACACTTTCCATGGTTGGGAGCTTCTCCAGACAGGCTGGTTTATGATCCCAATGCTAGGCCATCAACTGGTGGTTTGGAAGTGAAATGTATTGAATCTGCTCAAGGGATGACACCATTGGAAGCATTACAAATGAAGCAAACTCCAAAAGAAGGCAAAAAGAAATCTTTCTGCCTGAAAATGAAAGGTGACCATCTGCAGCTGGATGAAAAGCACAATTACTTTTACCAGGTTCAGGGTCAAGAAGGGGTATCAGGAATTGAATGGTTTGACTTTGCTTTGTTGACAGATCCTCATCTTGGCTTAAATGGATTGTTTGTACAAAGAATTTACTTCAAAAAAGACAAATGGGAGTGTGTGTGGCTGCCAAAGCTTACAGAGTTTTATTTCAATCACCTCCTGCCTGTTATCGTCAAAGGTCACTCTTCCCCACAGTGATTATTATCCTCTTGGGACAACAATAATATTGGAAGTCCCAAGGGACAATAAAACAATGCCTATGTAAAAAGTTTGGAGGGTAAATAATATACACTTAACGACTACTCCCAAGGTCAAGGGAAATATGGGGATTGAAGGGAAAGAAAACTGACTGTTTCCCGAGGGAGCAGTCATTAAGTGCTTTGTTATATAGCATCAAGAAAATAAACCACAGTATATTTTTGAAAAACTCAAAGATTTTACTACCCGAATGACAGTGAAGATACAGGAGTGCGAGAAATCTGAACCAGACAAAATTTTCAAAGGTTTGTATATTAACAGTCATAAAAAAACCAGCATGTTTACACATTCAATACACGTCTATTTTTGATTGAAGTTTATCATAACATTTGCTCCTGAAAATGCTCCTGACAGTAATGTACCCTGTGCAGGCAACAAAATTGTTTTCTATTTGCATTTAAACTTTATCACATGACCTTAATACGGCCAATCAAAGAGCGTGTTCAAGTCAACTTAACACAAGCTATATAACAAGGTGTATCATGGGGTCTTGAAAACAGCAAGTATATCTATTTCATCCTTGTTTCAATTTTTACTTTGCTTTGTCTTAAACAAATAAATGTTCATTTGCCTTAAAAACTTTCTCTGCCACCTCAACTTTGGAATTTTAGTAATTTAGTGTCAATTTACTGTTTATCACCTTCCTAACTTTCCTGTTGCTAGTTTATTTAGTTTCGATAAAAATTTTGTCTTGTACCTGTGTTAAACAGCATGCCTGCTACTTGCAAGGGCACATATTTCCTCGTTGTATTTTTATTGAATAAAGATGTTTTGTTGTTTTAATGTGTTGTACCAGGAAATATCCATTACCACTTGGACAGTTTTTGGGTTCAACCCCCCCCCCCCCCCCCCCTGCCCCACCACCACCACCACTACTTGGCAACTCAAGTGTCACCTTAGAAAAGTGGGGAAGGGCTAGTCTAGAAAACCAACCGTTTACATAAAATTGAAAATATAGTCTCATAGTGACCTTGCAACCCCTTCCCCCTTCCACTTTGGAATTTTCAAATATAGAACTTTGACCTTTTTTGTGTAGGTAGACTATTACTTCTCACGCTTTATTTAAACTAAGGCTGTTTGCTCAGTGAAAAAAGGCACAGCCCAATAAACATTTTATTGCTGTAAAATTGGGCTCTGAAAATTAATCAAGTAAGAACAGACAGTGAATATTTGCTCAGCCAAATGAGCCATGCATAAGTGGACTTCATTGTCCAATATGTGAAATGTTTTAATTCGTTGAATTGCCCTTTCAACATGAATTCTTGCTTCTGCGATTTTTTCTGATCCTTTTCCTTCCACTTTGTTTAGTTGAGATCTTCCCTGCCCTTTGAAATCTGGAATGGTCACTTTCACGCCCATATCAGCAAACAGGTCTTGTACTGCAAATCCTCTATCTGCCATAAGCTCATCACCCCTGTTCAATTTTGTAGTTAAGCCTGGGGAATTGGCAGTGATATGTTTGTCTGATGTCCGTCCACCCCATGCTTGTGAGACATACACAACGGCCCCATGGGGGTCTATTCCAACCAGGAATTTAAAGGTTGTGTGACTCTTGTAATTAGAGTAGATTTCTTTGTTTGCTTGTAAGCAGGAAGGCTTCTGTGTGAAAATTTCTGTACAATCAATGATTACTTTCAAGCAGGGAAATTTGGAAAACTGCTTTGCCTTTCCATCTGTTTCACTTTCTGTCATTTCACACAAATCTTTCAAATAAAAGAACAGCAGATTGATCCATGAGGTAAAGATTTTGCTGACACTAGACTCACTTATTCCAAACCTTAATGACAAGTCAGTTATGGTCAGTCCTACCCTCAGCCGCACAAGAACCATGAATAGTTCTTCCTCTGAGGTCAGCTTGGTCATTCTAGCTGCTTTCTTTGGGGAAGGATCCTTTGAGGACATCTCCCGACCTCTCCAGTGTCTCATTTTTCCTAAGGCTCCAACACCTTCCAGGTAGTTAAACAAAGCTTTATAGGTTCCATAGTTAGGGAACCCGGTCCAAAATGGGAATTTGTTGTCATCGAGCCTTACTTCTTCTAGAAGAAGGCATTTTGATCGTAGTTTTTCATTTTCCCCTTCAAGTTCTTTTATTCTGCAGTGCAGTTCTAGCAGTTCGTCGACTATGGATTGTTCTACATTTAGTGACTGCAAATCTACTTGGCCTTTGCAATAATCATGCTCCTTCAAAGGATGGTCCGCTGGCAAACACTGGCTCCACACTTCATGTTTTTCTAGAGTACAAACCTCTGGTGTAGGACGCCCTTTTTTTGTTTCAGCTCGCTAAAAGAAAAGAAAGAAAACTGTTAAGAATTTAGCAGCTCCAGCAGCTCCATTATTTCACACTTGCAAAACACAATTTCTCCTTACCGTTTTTCGACTTTTTCTCCGAACAAGTGGGGTTCCATTTGACTCTCTAGTCGTCCTTAAGCTGTTTTTTGTTGACCTTGAAAGCTTTAGTTTTAAATGGCTGTGTTTGAAAACGGAAGGGTTGTAGGATACACTGTCTATTTCATCGGATTTGAAACCTCCGACGAAATGCTCCGAGCAGAGCCGCGTGTTGTCAGTCGGCGAGAAGTTTTTTCTTCGAATTCTCTTCATCCATACCCGTCTTCGGTTAGACTCCTTTGGAATACGATAAAAATGTAAATCTCCTCTAGTTTTCCTGCTGTTAGAACAACCAGGAGCGCAACAGAAGTCGTTTTTTCCCATGTTCACAGCGCTGTAAAAACTGTAAATAGAATGCGTCACACTTCTGTTTACCCCCCAAGGCGCGAAGCATTGTGGGATGCGTGAAAAAAGAGAATTGTTCCAATTTCTCCTAGGATAAACGGATAACGGATAAACAAGATGCATTATGGCCTCTCCCGTAACAATCAATTGTAACTCTCTCCTCAGTGACTAATGACCTATTGCAGAAATGAAATTCTTTCAAAATCGGAAAACGAAATTTGCTTAGACACTTAAGAGGGAGCGTAAAAGGAGGATGATTGTAGTGAAGCTTAACGTTTGATTTTTAAATCAGTGGACGAATAAGGAAATTTTAAAAACAAAAGCTCATTAAGGTTGATTCTCTTGCTTTTTGAAGTCCAAGAGCAAAAATGTCTTAGTCTGTTTTTTTTTTTCTCAGCCTCGCCCCCAGAAATTTTCCCATGGAAAATGGGAGGGGTGGGAATATGGATTCGAACTTAACATTAAACATCGAAACTCCTTTATTCCTTTATTATGTAGCTTTGGTTAAGCAGTATGGTTTAGTTAAATAGGGGAAAAAAATGTTGGTTAATGATCAGTACTCACGAAATCAAACTAAGGCTGCGGTTTAGCAAATCTTTGGACTTCCAGATATCTTTCCTTAGTGGGTAGTTTTAAGAATTCAAAATAACTGCTTTTCCAGTTAACGTCTTATGCTTTCATGAAACTTTTTAGGGAATAAATGGTGTTGAGATAAAAGCATTGGACGAACTGAAAATTATTTAGAAGGCGGTTCTGTTAAACACTGTCTAGACCCCGTTTGAGTAACTGGCTCTTATTGCTTTAAACATGCGCTCTTACCTAATACCACCTTGTATTGCTTAGGATCAGGATCCATAAAGACGCAGTGTGCTGCAGTCACAACCCACCAGAAGTTAATCAAGGTCCCTCCACATTTATGTCTCCTCTCTGGCAGTTGCAAAATCTCTGCCTGCCAAGGCCACGAACCTTTCAAGGCATTCGATCCGCCGATAATGCGCGAGACAGAGTTTCTTTGTCCACAGGTAATATAACGATGGGAAAAGACTTGAAATAAAATGTATGGATAAATGCACAGCTAGCAAATGGATTCGCCCTAATCATAAAGTAATCCGGATTCCGGAATTCAGGAAATTTGTGCTGGTGGATAGAAATAATGTTCTTTGGGATTAGGAATATAGCTTAGAGAATCCGGTATCCCGTTAACTCGATTGGAATCCAGAATGTAAGTTATACTGGGTGGGATGGTAACTAAAAATTGAGCGAAACGAACGGAAAAATGAATGGCAACTTTTTATTTTATTTTTATTTTTTTGAGGAATTACGTAAAGGAAATCAATCGTAGATTATTGGATTATTATGCGAGCAACAAAGTCACGTTTTATCAGATTAGTAGCCAGGCAATGAAAACCAGTCTTATTCATGTAATGTGATTCTTTTCTCTAAAATATATTCCAATTTCCTCCTCCTTGGAATTATAGTTCTTGTCCGTTTTATATATTAATGTCTCACCAACTGACGCTACATATCTCATGTTATCAGTGTGGTTCTTTCAGGTGATATCGAATTACCAAGGTGGGGAGATTTTACACGAACAGGCAGCTGTTTGATAGCAATGGAGTTGAAAGCAGTTTATTCTGCTATTTTACTATCATGGGGGCCAAATGTTACTGACGTGAGGACATCGAGAGGCAGCTGGTAGTTATAAAAACAGTCCTGTGTTTAACTTGAAACATAAAAGAAAACACTAGGAAAAAGACAAGTATTCTACAAAACCAAGAAGAATTGAAAGATTATGGTTACCTCGATGAGTTCCAGTGGAAAGAAAAATAGCAACAAATGCGATTGCTGTGAAATGCATGCTAGAGTCCCCGGGCAAGTCAACTGTTCGTATGCTGTCCTAAGCAACCGTAGCCGCCGTGCCGTCGCTATATAACTGAACTATCACAACGATATGTTGAAATATATTTTCCTTGGATTGTAAATATATTTGCACCAAAAATTAAGCAGTCATTTTAATATAGATATGTAATAATTTCTCCTTTGCCACATGTACAAACAAATGAAGTTGTAAACTTTTATTAAATGGCTGTATTAGTTTAAGCTAAGTTATTAGAAGGAGATGGCCGTTTTCTAGGACAATTATACCCACATAAATGTCAAAAGGTAACAATGGGTACAAAAGGTATAAAATATTACCAAGTTGCTTAAACTTGACGCCCTTGAATCTTTGCGTTGCATTTTCGATTTTTTTTAGTTGTTTTTAGTGTAACGTCGCTATTCACTTGTGAGGGTGCGGTAAGACAAAACAAAAGTTTCCTGACCGCGTGTGGAAGTTGCTTCAGCTAAATGTAGCTTTCAGCATCTCAAATATTTGGATAGTCGTGTATGATTGTATTATATTTATGTATGAATTCATTGCGATAAACAATGGTTTGAAATTAGTAATTTTTTTTTATGTTGAAAGTCAGATCAGTCGTACGTGATTAAAAATTCATTATTGTCATCTTGCCTTATCAGTCGTTGCTTTTGATGAAGAAAGGTGGATCTTCGTGTGATTGTCGACTGCATATTTTAATACAGTTCCAGCTTAATTATTGAACTTTGTATGACCCTCTAACTTGAATGTAGCCAAGAGAATTCATTAGCTAAATTTGCTAAATTTAACGAACAATAAAACTGTTTTCTAAATTTTTTACTACAGCAAATTAATAAAAGAGAACCTGTGGCAGTGCCAAAAAATTAATTGATACCAGGAAATGAAAAAGGCTAAAACATAATGATAAGATTGTTATCTTTATAACAACAAGAACGCTCTTAGAAACCTCGTTCCCAGGTTCTCTCTCCTACCCGTCGAGAGACCCTGGTTGGGTCTGGTCACGTGTCTCCCAGAATCTGGGAGATTACAAACAAACTACTTGGGGGAGGGGCGGATAAGTGTGAGATTTGTCTCTACAAAGCGTAGACGTCGAGATCAGTGGAAACTGCGTATCCGACCTTGTCTAAAGGGTCCTGTTTTTTATAGTTCCCGGACTAGTCAAGGCAAAACCTCGAACGCCTAATCCTTCGACAGCGAAAGCGTAACTTCCTGCAGAATATCTGGATGTTTATCGGATGTTGCAAAGGAAATCACGGATTCACCACTTGTGCAGTCAAAAATATTTTAGGCGGTTGTATTCATACCGAAACGCAGTAGGCTTATGGAGGCCACCTTTAAAAAGCAAACGTATGTATTTTCAAAACTATGATTATGCAGTTCGAAGGGGGGCCATTAGAGCTAAAATATTATTTTGACCGTGAATGCACATGTAAAATGAATGCTTTGTTTTGTCACTGCTAATGGTTTAGGTTTTGCATGTACTGATTCGGGCCGATTACCAGCCGCTGTCACCGACAAACATTGATTCTTTCAATGCAAGTTCAACGAACAGGGATTTTCCCTTCAATGCGGATAAACACGCGCTTGTGTCTTACTCAGGATCGTAGATTTTAGTATCTAATTGTTGTCATCGGTTTAACTGCGATAACACGAGTTTTTTATTTCTCCGCTGGTAATTCGCTTGTTTATCTGGTGATAGCTCTGTTTAGGCAGAAATTTCCCGAATTTCAGTTATAGTTGGAGGCTTAGCAAATCTGTCTTGCCCTTTCGATCATTGCGTGAACGGTGAAAACGAACCGGACAGAAAAATTGAGAGACAAAGGACTCCTCCCTCAGAATTAATTTTGTTCTGGGACCACGTGACCAGACCCAACCAGGGTCTCTCTCTCTCGCTCCGTAGGGACGGGTAGGAGAGAACCCTGGGAACGAGGTTGCGCTCTTAGTAGCGTTGAGTCTCGCGTGTTTGTAGATACGATAAGCAGCGAGGAGGCGAATAGAGAGCTAGCGTTCGTCATTCGGAGTGGGGGAGGGGGGGGGGGGGGGGCTCCACATATAAAAGGGCTGGGGATGCTCGTCGTCTTGCTTAGGGGTGTAAATAGTCTCTTTTAGGGGTCAAAAAAGCTTGGGCTACAGCAAGTGAAAAAGTTAAATTATGCTTTCGACCTACTGCACAGGGTCCAGAGGAGTTACGTGTGAATAAATGAATTACTTATTTAAAGTCTCACCTCGAAAAATGTTTATTCTTGGGTTTCACCCCACTTGACCAATTAGCTTAGCAACGGTTACTATCCGCCATCTTGGTGCCCCTCGAGCGTAAACAAACCGTATTCAAAGAAGAGTTCATGTGGGAAAGTAGGGATGGTTTTATGTGTTGTTGTCGGCTGTTCGAGCAAAAGTGGAAAGCATAAAGGCATAGGATTTTTTCGTATACCCAAGGTTATTACAAATCAAGGAGAAGAACATGAGGAACTCACGGCTAGAAGGAGAAACGAGTGGATTTCTGCGGTTAGTCGCGGCGACGCTACAAACAAGAGAGTGCTGGAGAGTGAACGAGTTTGTAGCAAACACTTTGTCTTCGGAGAGCCAGCACCAGATTGGGATCAATTTCGTGTTGATTGGGTTCCAACTGTCGCCCTTGGGAAGAAGAAATACGTAGAAAAAGATCACGAAAATGCAGCCGAAAGAGCTTTGAGAGCGAAGAAAAGGAGACAACAAGCGATCGAGCGAGCCGAGCTCGAAGCCGCCGAGAAGAAGAAACGTGTGCACGAAAGCGGTGTTCCAATCGCAAAAGTAGATTTCAGCGAGCCAACGTCTACAGGTTCTGAACTCGAACAGCATTCAGAGGGATTAGTGAGTGTAGCTCTAGAATTGGACGATGTTTACGAATTGGACGAAAACACAACACCAGAAAACCCACTACAAACGGATTTGAACACTGATTCTGTCGAAACAAGACAATACACAGCAAGTCCAGTTTGGAAAGAAGCTACAACCAGCGATTCTAGTTGTCAGACCGATGAGTTTGAATATATGTTCTTCAGAAAAGGATATCAAGCGCCAACAAGAGATTTCTTTGACTCTGACAGTAAAGTGCTGTTTTACACGGGACTGCCATCCCTCGAAATTCTGATGGTTGTCTTTGAGCATGTTTCACCATACGTCACCCGCAAGACTCTATCGTTAGATAGGTTCCAAGAATTTGCGATTGTGTTAATGAAACTTCGATTGAACATGCCACTTCAGGACCTTGCTTACCGCTTCAAAGTTTCTCATTCTACTGTATCACGGATTTTTTCTTCCTGGCTAGTGGTTATGGACACAAGGCTATTTCCTTTAATTTCATGGCCCGAGAGGGAGCAATTGTGGAGGACTATGCCACAATGTCTTATGTATTCCTTTGGAAAAAAGGTCACCGTGGTAATTGATTGCTTCGAAGTGTTTATTGAGAAGCCAACTAACCTTTTAGCCAGGGCACAAACATTTTCCAGTTATAAACATCACAACACCATCAAGCTACTTGTTGGTATAACACCTCAGGTGACTGTGTCCTATGTATCAGAAGCCTGGGGGGGGGGGGGGGGGGGGGGCGGGGGGGCAGAACGTCTGATAAGTTCCTGACAGAGAACTGTGGCTTTCTCGAGAAGTTGCTTCCAGGTGATATGGTTATGGCTGACCGCGGATTTACGATTTCTGAAAGTGTGGGATTGAAACAAGCAAAACTGGAGATACCAGCATTTACAAAGAGGAAGAGCCAGCTGGACCCAGTAGATGTGGAAAATACAACGGGAATAGCTAATGTACGAATCCACGTGGAAAGGGTAATTGGACTTCTTAGAAGGAAATATACAATCTTAGAAGGTACATTGCCAACAGAGTATTTAGCTTGTAAACCGAATGGGCCAGTTGAACGCCAGATACCACTTATTGACCGTATTGTGAGAATCTGCGCAGCACTAGTTAATTTCTGTCCACCTATTGTACCCTTTGATTAAGGAGACCATTAATTTATCATTGCATTTGAAACTCAGTAGATATAAGGGACTGGTCATTATAAATGGGGAGTGCTGAGCTGGAGAAAGTACTCTCCCTTTTCAGATGTTTTGCATGCCCCAGTCGCTGATTTTTCCACAAATTTTGGCTCAAGTTTTCATATCCCATATATTGTTATTTGTAATATGTTAGAGGTTTAAGTCGTACAACAGCATGTACAAAGCATCATTTTAGAAAATGCACTCAAATTTTTTTCCTCTGTACAGTTGAGCTTTAAAAATCCTATAGTCTGGAAGATTTTTTAGAAGAAATTTTTAACCCTTGTGAGGTTTTTCTCCAGCACAGTTGTCCCACTAAATATGACCAGTCCCTTTTGGCTGTTTTTTATAGGCCTGAGCTAACAAAGTTTGACCCAAGGAATCATGCAAGCTGCATGAAGTTCTTGCACAAGTTCTTGGATTCGGGCAGTGTAATGTTTTTGGGTTGGTGTTCATTTAGAAATTTCTCCCTCTAAACCCAAAGAAATATTTAGAAGTAAAATAGGACATCACCATGACTCTGAGGATGAAGTGGGTTTACACAGTTAAAATTTGCCCAAATGTTCTTGTTATAGTGATACAAGGTTATCAGATTGGTTTATTTTACTTCAATTGTTTTCTTGCAAAATACATGTAATGTACAGTGTTAAATGAAACATACCTCCATTTTGATTTAGCTATATGAGAAATATAGTTGGGTAGAAACATGTAAGAGATTCTTTTAGTGACCTGTTGCTAAATATTCATTTGCATGAGCACAATCAAAACAAAAGAGAAATGTACGGTATGCTCCAACCATTATCTATTTCTGGTGATATAGATTTGCTTAGAAAAAAAATTGCTGTGATATCCCATTCTGGGTTATTCAAGAAAATCTATCTATTGTTCCCTTGAGATTGAGAATCTAGATTTATACTCCCATAAAGCAATTCTAAATATTAGGAGTCCCAATTTTTGCTTTCTATCTTAAGAACAATATATAATAGCTTATATTTTTATAATAATAGGAACATACTGTATGAAGATATAGAGGCTTGTATCTCTATATATAGCATATATAGCACCTCCAGGTTGTTTTGTGATTGGTTGGCATCCTCTTTGGTCCTAGGCATTGCAAGTGAAAGAACTTGCCATTAGTACAGTTGGAGCCAGGACATTCTTCAAGTCTGTCTGCAGTAGTGGCTTTCACTTTGCAGATACAAATAGTATTACACAAAGAAGCTTGAGTAGAAACAGCTGAGACTGATGCTTTGCCTTTCGCCTTGCCTGTGGTTTGCTTCCTGGAATATCTCTTGAATTGCTGTAATCTTGAGCAGTGAGGACAGTACCACTTTTTAGGGATTGTGATATTAGTAAGAGACAGGCATGATGGGTGAAACTTGCCATACGGACAATTCTCATTACTGCATGAAATTGTTTCCCCATCAGGCACAGTTCTACAGAAACATATGCTACCATCATCAGGCCCCTTCACTTCTACTATGCACCTTCTTGAGTACCAGCGACCTAAAACTTCAGGAAGTACACAAATTCTCCAGAAGGCCTTGAGTTTTGGAAGTACTGTATTCCAATGCTGGACATCAGGTAAAATCCTCTCCATTACAAAGTGGTCATTGCCCTTGTTGTCAACAGCATAAACAATAAAGTCATTATGCCTCCTCTCTTTCAGAGTGAATAACTGCTGTTGAACTTGAAAATAATAATTATGTGACCTCTTAAGTTTGAAACCTCCACCATCTGTAGTAACTAGACAGGAGGTCCTTAGAGCAGCATAATTCTCAAAATTGGCATCTTGGGTACAAAGAGGGCATTTCACTTCCCCACACCCCAATCCACAGCAATCACAAGAAGTGAGGAAATCTGGAGTGGCATGTAGAAATGGGTATTCCTGATTGATAAACAATCCACATTTCTTCACCTGAAAGTTGGTATGACTCTTTTTCATGACCGTTTCATAGGCCTGAATGGCAGCATCCTCATGTTTGCAGCCATGTTTGACTGCAGTGGTGTTCAGTTTGTACAGACTAGGATAGCAAATCGTTTTAATAAGGCTCTGCGAAGGAAGTGAAAGGTTTGTGTGTAAAACAGCACCACTGATGGAAGCGCCAATTCTTCCAGCACGATGCTTAAAAAAGGCCGTACCTTTATACTGTGCCCTGGTGGTTTCCTCGACCAGCTTGATTTGATCTGCCGAAATGTTTAGCTGTACTTGAATGCATTTCGCCAACAGTTCCGAATAGCCAAGGTTCAAATTATCCATATTAAATAGCTCTGAAACTACCGGAACAGAGCGGCTTTGGTCGATAAATTGGTCAGCGAAAGGATTGATTAAACTTAAGGCTGCTGCTTTAATTTTGCACTGGTTGAGTTTGGCATAAAGCTGATCCATTTCCTCTTTCGAAGGCGGCTTGCGGCTGTTCTAGATCCTCGATTTTCTGGTCGAGCTTTTCTTTGAGCTTCTTAGCCGATGAAAAATCGATGTCCTTAGCCCTCGCATACGGCACTTTATTGACATATGTCGGCAAAATCCACAAACATTTTACCTGTGTGCAAGCGAGCTTGCCATGAATTCGTGTAGTTGCCTCTAAATAAAATAACACACTCGCGATATGTGAACATGACTCAGCCAGTCCAGCTTTGCATCCGAAGCAATGGGCTGACAAAATAGTCCCATCGTTTTCGAAAATGACCCAAATGTTCACTAAAGGATCATTCATACGCTGGGAATGCCGAACACGAGCCTCACGACATACTTGCCGGCGATTACTTTGCCTACAACTGAAGTTACAAATCCCGAAACCATTTGATTAAACGCCTCCAGACTCTTGAATGCCTTGAACTGCTTGTTGGTGTAGAAACTGGTCTCAAGAACGAGGTAACTCAGCAAGTCCGAGACTTCCACAGGAGGCAAGCATTCTGGGCTGAACTGCTCGGCTGGTATGGTTGCGGGGTCGACGCCGATGACCGAGATGTTTTGCGAATATCTTTCTTTTACTCGACCCTCTAAGCTTTTAGCATACTCAGAGAGCACTGGGATACCTTTAGATGAATGCCCGGTACATTTATCGGTTTTTTCTTCCTGGTTATTCATATAATTGGCGAAACAATAGAGCGATAATACAGAAGCGTCACTGTACAAATGGACTATATTAGCATAAATTTGACACGCGAGGGACACCAACATGGCGGACACTGACTTGAGCAAAGCCTGTGACGTCACGTGAAACCCAAGAATAGCTGTCGCTTAGCGCGATTAATTAGCCCAATGGGATCTTTATGAATCTACTGTAAAGGATTTCTTTGCTTTGTAACTGATCCAGATCGACTTTGTTGTTCGGTATTTTGAAAATCAATAACCGCAAGGTATATCCTCGTTGGTGCACAGCAGGTCGTCCGAAGGGTGACGGAAGACCGTCGCCCGAAGGGCGCCCGAAGCGCGTAGTGGCGAGTAAAAAAAGGATAAGGGAGGATACGTGTACCACGTGACTTAGTTCGTTGTGAACCGCATTTCTCGTTAACGGAAGTGAATGAGACCGGAAACGCAAAAGCAACAGATCGCTGCTAATTCGAGAATCAAAACATCAGCTGCGGAGGGAGTTTTAAAGATCTTAGAGATCTATGCGAAGGCAAAAGAGTTTTAAGTGAAGTTAAGATCTTCCAAGACTGGAGATTTGTTGTGCACATGTCAACAGTCTTCGATGTCTTAAGGAGGTTTCGCTTGTGTAAAGGCTTCCCAGTACTGAGTGGATGTTACTAAAACGGGAACGGGGAGCGGGGAGCGGGGAACGGAAGTAAAATAACCAGTAGTCAGCGGTATCCTCCATAAAAATCCAAAAAAATGGCCGATCAAGAACCGGGTAAGATCGATGATGGAGGAGCGTCGAAACAACACTTAAGGTCGCTATTTTACTAATGCACTAATTATGCTCATGAGGTGCTTGAAATAATACGGAGGTAATAATTTCATGACATTTTTCGCCTTTTTGCGTTTTACTGAACAACAAAATATGCTCCAACAGCAGTTGAAAGAAGCTACAGTCGGGACAATTGAGGATCTGCAGTGAGTGAGAATCTTGCATTTAATGCAATCCAATGGTTTTGATTCAGGAAAGGGTCGTCAGGGGTATTTTGCAGAAAGACAAATGGCCACCGTACGACTTTGAAGTTTACTAATTAGGGTGAGGAAAATGAGTGAATTCGTTGCCATTAGGGTCATTATACTGGTCTATACTGGGCGAACTGACCTGAAACAAATTGTTTCATCACAGAATAATAAAATGATATTAGTTTATTTTCAAGGATCAGTGAAACACTTCAATATCGTGAATGCTTGCAGTGTAGTGGATCTAATAATATTAAAAGCAGAACCAGATTGTTAAAGAAGTCTATGTAATTATGTGATGACATGGTCAATAACATTTTTCAAAGCAGACATCTCTATCAAAGGAAATAGGAGAAGTCTGCACGCAAGCTACCTGGCTACTTCGATGTTTTGTTATCTGTCATGGAAAAGTAGTTCATTGCTTTGTGGGCTAGATTCAATATAGATTCGCTTGAGTTCCAAATAAGGCTGTACATGTGCTTTGAGAGTTTTTGTCCCGATTGGCTTCTTTCAACTGCTGTTGGAGCATATTTTGTTTCCTAAGGATAATTGTTAGTAAAACGCAACGCAACAAGGTGAAAAATGTCATTACCTCCGTATTCTTTCAAGCACCTCATGAGCATAATTAGTTCAAGTAAAATAGCGACGTTATTTAAGTTTGTTTCGACGGTTCTCTTTCACCGATCATCGGCCATATTGGATTTTATGGAGGTTACCGCTGACTACTCGTTCCCAGACTTCCTTTCCCCGTTCCCCGCTCCCCGCTCCCCGCTCCCCGCTCCCCGTTCCCCGTTTTAGTAACATCCGTACTGAGTCGCAAAACGCACAGGCAAAGACGCAAGAGGTAAGATTGTTGGGACCACCGAAGAATGGCTCAGTCGTGATGATATCACAGTTGCCTTGTACCTCCGCTCTACTCAGTATTACGTTTTATTGCAACAGTACACACGACCTGTAAATCACTACCCGTAATAATTTAAGATTCTCCAAACAAAACTAATGAGTTGGGCTTAACGCGATACAGCATTGCAAAAAAACATTACATTCATGGACTAAAGAAAATCGCTTAGTTATTCAGATCTAGAAGGCACTTTGGAGAAAATTGGAACCCTTATTTAGGCGTAATAAAAAGCTTCACGATCACGCTTCAAAAGAGTGTGCTACACAGTCGTTTTTTGGTGTCGTCACGCAACGCTCCTTCCTTGCTAATAACCACAGTAAATCGATATGTGTGTCATGATCTCTCAGTGTGAAACATGCAGGTAAAATCACATTTACTCAGTGAAAATGTAGAACGTTCCAGAGCATAATCTACTCAGCGAACGAAAAAAACTTTATTGAAACGAGCAGCATTTTGGCATGAGGTAAAAGTCATGTGGGTTTACCATCTCCTTTTATTGCTCTTAAATCTTGAACACATTTACTTTACTATAGCTACGTGTGTAACGAAACTGTAACGCGATTAAAATAACCCACTTTTTCAGAGGTTTTCGACGGGTTTTGATATTCTAATAAACACATCTCCTCTGGATCCTGTGTATGGTGAGTCATTTGAATCATTGTCTAAAATAAAGTGTACGCTCATTATTGTACCGAACTTGTGGGGCACAAAATAGCTCGCTTAAATCGTAAATCCTTCTTTTATTTAAATCACCGTCTGCTCGTACATTTCCTCTCCGTTGAACGGGAGAGGTAAATTAACGACGATTTGCTTGTTGTTTTTTACCTCATCATCGAAGTTCTGCTCATGAACATTCTTCCTTGTTTCAACATCTGATGTATTCACTTCTTTCAAAGTTATCAACGCTTTCATACGACAGAATTCGTGGAACGACCCATTCTGAAAACGCTCGACATCTTTTAGTGTGGGTCTACCACGAATGGTGTGTGGATTTGTAAGCGAGATCACCGTGTAATCCATTAATCTTTGCAAATTTTTCGTCTTAAAACATAACATTCGGACAATGGTACGTTGTGTTCACAGAGATTGAAAGCATCGTGTCGATTTTCATCCCCAGATTCTGTTACGTTTTTTTCGCACGTGAAGGTCAGAACCAAATTACCATAAGATCAGAGAGAGCACGAGTTTACAGTTTTACTTTTTGTTATGTCTGTTTTGCACTTACGATTTTATCGGCTTACTATGTCATATAAGCATGAAACGCAACCTGTTTTAACGAAAAAGATAAACTCTGATTTCTTACATGGAAGAAAAGCACTTAAACGTGATAAACATTGCGCGTTTTTCTTGTCATCCCCAAAAATAAACCATGAAAGTTGTCACGATTCTTATCCCCAGTTTCCACGGTCTTCGCTAGGAACCCGGGGCCTACAAACTAGGTCCCAGAGACAAAAAAAAAAAAAAAAAAACGACTGCATTTTAAGAGTCTCGCTTTGCTCAAAGCACGCTCGACTAACAAGGCGTTTAAAACCAACCATTTACGAACAAAAATACTAATAGGAACTTGACAATCTTTCTTTTGAAACCGGGCGTCTTATTTAAATATTTTTTAAATGTTTTCATTATAATTATTATTATATTTTAATCTCCTCTAAAATTGATTTCTCAAATTTTCACCAAGCATTGCATCATTTATTTGTATTTATTAATCCGTTTTATCTATCTATGTAGCAGTTGTTTTCAGACTCTAAAACAGTGGCTTCACCTGCAAATTACACTTGGAAAAGTTTTATTAAATTGACCACAGAACACTTACTATCGTTCGACTGGCTAGCCTGAGGGTGATTACTGTAATGTTTTATTAAAATTCTACAGTCTATTCTTTTTGCAAATACACAAGTGCATCTATGGTGGTTTTTAACAGGTACAGTGTATTTATTGGCAAAACAACCAAGAAGTTTGAATAGGTTCACTTTATGTAAACTAAGCGAAAGTTATAAGGTTAGCATAATTCAGCCAACAAGACTGATTAGATTAGCTGTGTTAAAATATAACGAAAGGGTACACCCCCTAGGAAAATAATATTCAGGATCGATCTCGAATTAGTAGTCATTCATCTGGCCCTTGGTGTCTTCAGATTTGACTAATGTATGTTAGGCGTAATTCACCAGTGCACGTTCTTAGTCCCCGGCGCCAGTATATATCGAAACTGAAAGTCACGTGTCCAAGAATTGACAAACAAACGCATTTTTATTGGGTTGTCTTATGAATTGCTCATGCATAATTAATGTAAAAGCAAAGGGAAAGAAAATACTTAAGCCTAATCAAATTCAGTATCATGTTTTTCTACGGAAATAGAGTAAATAGTTAACAATCCATCAGCAAGCGTTGCACATTTTCTTGCAATAAAATTTTTTCAGCATATTGGCAAAGTAGGAGTATTTACAGAACTCTCTACCCCAGGTGCTGCAATAGTCATGGGTGTCAATACATCCTTGAGCTATAAACAGACGAGCAAACAAAACAACAAAACAAAACAAAGAAATATTTCAGTCAGTATCGTAAAAAAAATTGAAAATCTTAATAATAGAATACATTGTTTACACTAGTACATACATTAGGTTGTGGTCCTGATTGTGTTGAAAAAAAAAATGTCATGAGTATAACCAATAAAAAACAAACAAATGAATAAATAAACAATCAAAAATAAAAATAAGAATGTAACAAAAAAAAAAAAAAAGAAAGAAAAAAGCAAAGCAAACAAACGAAAAAATAAATCAGGTTGATTTAGTATCCGGGATTGATGGCCTCGACGCTCTTAAGCGTTGCATCAAATCAACTTTTGAAACTAGTTTGTTACTATAAAAAAACCTTGTTCAAATGCTCCACTCTCCCTTGCTATAAATGTTGTCCATTTCCTACCTTCAAATTTGTGTCAATAAACTTACTTGGTTTGAGCGGCTGTGAAGTCATCTTGCGCTTGATCCAGTCAACATAGCTATTGATTCTTACAAACACTGAATAGGTTGGGCCTCCATTGCAGTAGTGGTCACCCCAGCTCACTGTACCGCGCAGAGTCCAAATCCCGGATGTTACGTCTTCACAAACAAGAGGACCACCGCTATCTCCGTGACAACCACTTATCTTGTTATCGCCTCCATATCCCGCACAAATCATCCATCTGTCCACAACTTCCCCAAGTTTTTCATTGGCCTTTGCGCAAGTGTTGTACTCAACTATTGGCACTTCAGCTTGCATAAGTATCGGAGACTTATTTCCTTGGAAAGAGGAACTGCCCCATCCTTGAATTGAGAGAAGGAAAAACTATTTATATATGACTTCATATATATTTTTTGATAAAATGTTCTCGCCCAGCCTTGTTTGACAATATATTAAATTCTTTTTTGCGAACGTCCTATGCGACTGACCCATTGATAATGTTAAAAGTATTCGGTTGACTGAGTTTAGCGCCAGTAAATTACGAGTGCAAGTAGAGTATATAATGACCCAATTATGGAAATCTCGATGTCAGTACAACCCAACTGATCATAAATATCTTAATCATTAGCGGTTACAGGGCCGTGGTGGCTGTTTTAATGTACCTTTGCAGCATAGTTGAAGCTCAAAATATGGATCTGTTATGCATGCCCGTGAATGATCCCCTAAAGTCGTCACTAAAGCACTTAGGACTGATCTTTTAACCGCAAGAGAAATTGATTATCATTATCTTTTATTGTCAACTAGCTACCTGTAAGAAAACACTTTGCACCAGGTGGCACTCGATCTGTAGGGTCTCCACTCGGGAGACACGCCAAACCGACTCTGTTTCCGAGGACAGCTGGGCTCGAGAGCTTCAGAAGTGCAATGTCATTACCGAACCCTTTAGTCATCGCTCTGTCATTTATATGAATCTCTGACAGGCCAATTTGTTGAACCTGATCTAGTACCCTACGGTCGTGAACACCTAAAAGCGGAGATATGCTTAGATTAAAAATTGGCAAAAAAAACATTCATCATGAATTTAGTTGTTTTAACTACTCAGAATCATCAACAGCATAATGGAAAAAAAAAAAAAAAAAACCATTTGAATTTGAATTCTGCGTTTAGCTCTGGTGGAATTTTACCGACTGACGGGAGAGATTGTACCATCCTCACCTAGCCTTATTTCATATGATTCTGGAAAGGGAATCTGGAAAACACAATGCGCAGCTGTTACAACATACAGAGCCGTTACCAGAGTCCCACCACACTTAAAGAACAATTGCCCACTGTTTTGATCCTTCACAAGAATCTCCGCTTGCCAAGGCCATGAATGTGGAATAGCTACGTCGCCTCCGACAATTCGAGCCATTGGTTTTATACCACAGGGGAGGCCATTCAAAGGAGAGTCAGCTGCGAGAAATGAAAAGGAAATAAAGTAGATTCAAACGCTATAGAAATGTTCCAGCTAACTATAATTGTTGGTTTTCACATGACGTCACTAAATTTCAAACTAAAAAAACTATCGATCCAGCCGAGATTTTGCTTTCACGATAAATTAGAGCAGCTGAAAACCAATTTTCATACAAATTCTCGCTTCAAAAGGGTTCTTGGTTTTGTGATAGAGTACCCTTGAATTTCTAAGCTTTTGCGTGACGCGGCATTTTCTTGACGGTCAAGAGAGCTGTCATGTAGGTTAAAAAGATGACTTATTTCAGGAAATTTTGCTATCTAAACAGTTCATGTATTAGAAAAAGTATTACTTTAATGTTTATGAGTTTCTGGAAGAATAAATTCACGCTTTTGTAGCAATACTCGGTAAGAGATGTTTCTGTTGCTTTCCGTCCGCCATGTTGGAGCTCATCAAGGTGAGCACCAGCATGGCGTTTCCGTACAAATCTCTATAAGTTTAGGTAAAACATTTCATCGGATATCTCGTATACGAAATATTCCTATCACCTGAATCTTGGCGAGGGTCTTTGTATATGTACCTCCTTTCATTTCCCAGATTCTGGACTTTATCTATTGAACGGTTTTGATTTTTATTTTGATCTATTTTGAATGGCGTGACACTGAAAACCAGCAATACAGCCTCTCGTTAATTATTTTTTCGTTGTTGTTGTTTTCGATTAATAGCAGTCAGAGAAACTCAGAGGACACTACTCGAACAAACGGGCTTAATAAGTAAACTTGCCAGGTTTGAAAGTGACATGTTTTAAGCGAGCGAAGATCAGTATAGCTCCACAAAGCTGCGAAAATTCTCAAACTTTTGAATTGTATGGTGAAAGTTTCTATCCATTATCATGCAATCATTTTTTTGAAAGTTTGAAAGAAAAGCTTGGGAAGGTTTTATCATTTTAATTGTTAGAATTAAAAAAATAATAACAATAATGAAATAAAATAAAATAACAAGACCAAAACAAAAACAAAAAGAAACAATTACAAGAGCAACTATCGATTCGTAGGTGTTCGCTTATGAGGTTGATAAATGATATATTTGCCTGGAAACGAGTCTTCTTGGATAAGAGAAAGCATCTCATTTACACCCTGAAACCGTGCTGAGAATTAGGTCAAAGATCTCTCTAGAGTCTTATGACAAGGAGCTAGGCCTGTTAAGAAATAAAAAAATGTTTCGAAGGATCCTTCGAAATCAAATCACTGATTCACATCATACTTACAAACTATCTAATAAAGTTAGCCACAAAAATGACTTTTGCGTTGACGACTTGAATGAACACAAATATAATTACGCCCGTTTCTCGAAAGGCCCGGTAAAATAGCCAACTGAAGAAAAGTCTTAGTGACGCTGAAAGGCCTGGTAACGTTTCGGGTGAGAAGGCAAATTTTGAAATCAAAACCAGTTGAATAGTACGGCAGAGTTCCTAACTTACAAACCGGTCAATTTTGCTTCCGACGTTAACTGATAGTTTCATTAGTATAATTTTCAAAATTATTGAAACTTCGATCTTGAATACAAACACGGCAAACATAAAACAGTTTGGTCGGGTCCGAAAAGTTAACGAGACTTTCGAGAAACAGGTCTTCATTGGTCTCTTTCATTCCCCTTTCTTTCTAGTCTTAACAGATTTTAAGAGGGCCGTTGACTTAAAACATGGCATTTGAATTCGACCGTTAAAAATTTGTCCACGCGGATTAGTGTAATTTGTAGAGAATTAAAGAGGATGTTTTATTATTACGGAAAATTCCGTACACATGTTAATATGAGACTGCAGAAACCTTTCTTTTTTTTTTACTTTGCCCAAGAGGCACCTCAACTGGTTCTTTTCCGACACAGTTCTTGTTAATTAATCTTTGCGAGCTATTTGTCATAAAAGTAGCAGAGAGCTTGCTGGTGTGTATTGTATGATCTGGAGTCAAAGCTATTCATATGAATGACTGGGATGATAGAGATATAACAAGCACACAAATATTTCATAAAGATGTACAGCAATTAATTACCGCAGATTTAGAGAGTGTTGTCTCATATACGAATTCAAGTTTGAATGAACGGAATCGTTTGTTTCATATTTTAAAGTTATATCATATAGCAGTTTTCAATGGTGAAGGTGGTATGTTAATCGTATTCTTTGAATTGTAACAGCCATTGAATTATTTACCGCTATAACCTTTATCTCTTACTAAAACAACTGCCGAATTTAGGTTATCATTTCGATTGAACATAAGAAAATAATATTGGGTAAAGAAAATAGTGATAAACAAGAAAAGTATGTTTAAATGGTAATTTATTGCGAAAGAGATGATACCCTTTTTCGGGATAACCGCTCTTCACGAATTTTAGGGTTTGTGGTAGTCCGAACAGGGATCGGTGGTAATTTGTTTGGTGCTTGAGGCATATAGCTTCTTTTGAACAGGCAAAAATATTTATATATAAAAAAAATAATACGTAAATAAATACGTTAACTTGCTAATCTGACCTTGAATGCAGTCAAACAATATGAAAGCTGTTGGAGTAAGCAGAAGGAACCTCAATAACGCCATTTTGGTGAGTTACTGTTGCGTCTTGTTGTTTCTCGCATCACTGTTCTGCTACCTTTTAAAGCCGTTGTAAACGATGCCGTTGGATTTAAGCGCATTTCCTAATTACATGACATGTTTGCCGACGCTTACGCTAATAACTGACATTGGAAGTAATTAAAATTGCGTTGACGGTTGATCAATGAACATTCGTCGCGTTAAAAGGGTCGAGAAATAAAAGCCATAAGAATTAAACTTCAGTCTGATCGTTTTAATACTGCAATACAAGACCATTTATAAATGGACCTTATTATCCTAAGCCATTGAAGAACCACCTACAGCGATAACACAACGATATTTTAGTGGAGCGGGCAAAGAGTCAGTTTGACCAAATATTTGTTTAAATCATGTTGTTTCTTCATGAAATTAGTTGACTTTGACGGTAAGATTAAGTGATGCAGTCATTTTTGTCACAAAAGTAAGAGAAGTTCAAATTAAAATGTCGCTTTTAGTATCTCACGACATAATGAACCTCGATCCGTTGTTTTCTTTGCAACGGATCTAGGCAAGGGCATTCTTGAAAGCATCCTGCTAGCAGATGAGGTTTCTGTATGTAAAAAGCCATATCATAAGCGAGTGCCATCCGCATATACACTGCTAGAACAGTTTTTTCTCAGTTTATCCGTGTATATGCAGGTCTTCTTAAGCTCTGACTTAATGACGTCCGACTAATACATTCACCTCTAATTTGCCCTCTTTACAACAGCCGCGTAAATAGAAACGAAGTTGTTTTATTTATTATTTGTTATTATTGCTTTTTTTGAGATTTTATAAATGCAAGTGGTAAAACTATTGCCGATACAACACTACATGGCCAGTCTTGGTCCTATTAGTGATCACGATTGTGAGTATACTGAAGAGTACATGCATTAGGGAGCCTTAATTTTAGCTCCCATTCCTACGGGCAAAAATGACAGTTGTCCTTACCGAGGGTGCAACTTCTTTGACTGTTCAAATCAAACTAATTGCAAATTCTGACTTTGAAAGGAATAAATTGCTATAAAACATCTACAGCTAGTATATTGTAAGTCCTTTTCAAGTCTCTGAAACTATAATTTTTGAGCTATTGGCATTCACTGATTCAAAAAAAAAAAAGCGAAACTTGTAACATCCGGGAACCACGATAACAGCATAATAACAATAAGGGACTAGGGATACAATGGGACAGCGCTTGACCTTCCCCTTATTCCTCGCCTATAAGTTCCCTATTCTCTATTCTACCTCCCTTCAATCTTCCATTCTTTCTGCGCTGTCTCGCCGGAAGTAGCAGACTTTAAAAACATTTAAATTGGTCGTGGAAATCGATTTTACAACTACGCTGTATAGCAAGGCCATTTCATGCGCAATCTCTCCTTTTCAGGTATGGCCCGGTTTGCCGAGCTTTTCCCCCAATACTACATGAAGCTAGAGAGCCAGATCGAAGTCACAATGTGCGCATGAGCAGTATGTTGACCGTTGTCCAGCTGCTTGTTTGGTTTGCCTCTCCCTGGTTTGAATACTAAATAACTTGCGCAATTTCCAGCCCAATTAACTGATAGCCCGACATTACCGGGATACCAGTTAACCGGGACGGCTCGGCTTTTCACTAAGTTGATATTTTCTGTTGCGTCGCCAACTAACCCGCCTAGATCTCGGCATACAAAGCCAGCTCACTAAACTGGTCTACTCGACATAAGTGTGAAAATTTCCGGTGAAATTGAATCAATCATAAATTTTGTTGTGTTCTTTAATTAAGTGATGTCCTTTGATAAATTGCGTTATTTTACCAGAAAATAACAGGCGAAAAGTAAAATTGGATGGATCTCATGCAAACTTTGGAGAGACTGTTAGAAAACTCAAACTGTAACTTTAGAAGTGAGAAAAAAAAAATAGTTTGACAAATGGACTTAACAAAATTAGTAAAAGAGTGTATTACTAATTAAATAAAAAGGGTTTTAAGCCAAGTGCCACTTCGAGTATTGCAGCACATATTAAGTAATAATATATGATCTCAAAGGCGACTCGAGCTCTTATTTGATTCTCTCCCATTCTTTGCTTCCGAATTTTCAGTTTTTTTTTTCGTGTTGCCGTCCTAATTCAGTATCAAAATACTTTAAGGGCAATTTCCACGCGCTTGTTAAGGTTTTAATTAATACGCCGTAAAAGACCAACGCTTCAACTGACGTTAACCTTCTCTTTCCAGTAATTGCGATCTCGAGATTTTCGGAAGTTAAACTGTTAAAATGATGACTACTTTCCCTGTCTTCCAACCATCTTAGCTAATAATCAGAGCTTCTTATTTCAAATTTTCATAACGTCTGTCACGTTATAAAGTATTTTCATCTTTGGAGCAATGACAGCTCAATTTAAAAAGCAAACATGTTTACCTTGAGGATAGAATATAAGGGTTTGACCATCATACAGTTATCGTCCCAAGTGGAGCGCAGGTGATTTTGTAATCGGCAAGTCAACAACTGATCGTTCTTGAAAACCAGCAATGAATGTTCTTTTCTACACATCCGTCATATCTTTCTTTTGGGGGGCAAAACAAGGTAACTATTGTGACATTTTCGTTCTTTTTCTGCACTTTTATGCTTGTCGCTGTACGTCAAACGTAAATGTCGCGCTTCACACCAGAAGCAAGTACAAAGGAAGAAACGAGTGATTTTAAATCTACTCTCAAAGAAAGCTTACAACACCTTTTTCTCTCATTTACACTTCTGTCTTTAGGAGATACAAAGGGAAAAAAGAAGCATAAAAAAGGAAAGTAATTAGAAATTATCGGCATTCTTCATTTTTTTTTTACTCGCGAGCAAATTAAACAAACTAAATGTACTTATTGATGAATAACGAGCATTACTTATGATTTTTACGCTTTTACCTTGACTAGTTAGCATCCTTTACATCCCTCCTTTTTTATATTGATTTTTTTTTCTTAGCATCATGTAGCTCTCTTTTCTGTGGAAGGAAAGACGTGTCATCGTCCGCACGCATCGTTGGAGGAACCAACGCTTCCCCTGGTTCATGGCCATGGCAAGCCGAAGTATTAAAACTTGACAAAGACACGATGAAATACACT
Organism: Porites divaricata; assembly: GCA_038088405.1. Classification (NCBI taxonomy): domain Eukaryota; kingdom Metazoa; phylum Cnidaria; class Anthozoa; order Scleractinia; family Poritidae; genus Porites; species Porites divaricata. The sequence goes on along the minus strand of JBBMOI010000008.1, from coordinate 9,809,177 downwards.
CATCATTGCGGCGGGACCTTGATTTCAAGCCAATGGGTGATGACCGCTGCTCACTGTGTCTTTGAAGTGCCTTTTCCTTGTCGTTACAAAGTAGTATTAGGTAAAAAGGAACGATTCATATGATTTGTTAGCGCAGGCGTTTTGATATACCTATAAAAAACACTGAGCTGGTATTACTAGGCACTGAAATTACTAAGTATACAATCAACTGCTCCCTCTAAAATAAGGCAAACCGCTTATAAATTTTATACCAGCACTGCAGAAAATTTGGAAAAATCTAGGTGTCCATATTTTGGGGTTTCTCTTAAATTGATAGTGGCCGTTGAGAAAGAAGTGAATGAGCGAAATATTAATAATACATACAATAATCGAAAAAGATAATATAATAATAATAAGATAAAATAGTAAAAAAATGGATAAAAGGGTTGCCAGCCAGGCCAAGGATTGTTGAATTGAATATTCGGCCAAAACTCTTTTCTGTAATACAAAATAATAAAAAAAAGAAAAGTTTATTGGTTATAACTATAGCAAAGTAAATTTTGTATGTTTGTTAAAATCAGTAATCACAGTGAACAAAGGAGTCCGGGCTGCAACCATTGCACAAAATCGTACTCTGTAACTTCATTTACTCCATAGGTCAATATGACCGCTCAGTGAAAGATGCATTCGAAAAAGAGTATGATGTCGTGAGCATAAATATTCATGAAGACTACTGGACCAAAGGATACGGGTACGATATTGCACTGTTAAAATTGAATGTTCCTGCTTTGGTTTTGCCTGGAAAAGTCTGGCAGGCCTGTCTTCCCGACCAAGGAAAACGTGTACCGATTGGAAAGGAGTGTTACATATCAGGTAATTTTATAATTATAGATACTATTAATATTAACTTTTGCTAAGTATTGTGATGATAGACATTGATCATTTTAATGATATAAATGGCAACAACGATGATCTCTTAAATTTTACTATCATTACCACCATGATTATGTTCATCATTGCCCTCAGGTAGGAAGGTTATTCGACGAATGCGAGACAATGCGTGCAAAATATGAAATTAAGGTTAAGGCTTTCTAACGCAAGTTTACAGTTTACAAATAAATGACATTAAAATCGTAATATGGATGAGGACTAGATAACACGATAAAGAAGGAAGATTTAGACAAATAAATTGTAAAACAATGAAACTGATAAGCAAAATTTTAGTTTTCCACATTTTTGGCATCATCATATCGTCATCGTCATCTCATTATCATCAGCGACAACAACATTATCATCATAAACTTCCTCGGGAAGAAAGCTCAGATGCTGCTTTTCGTGTAATTTCTGTTTAATTTTTTTCCACCTTGACAGGTTGGGGTAAAACTTCTCTCCCAAACATTTCCGATTTTTCCAACATTCTCCAAGAAGTCAAGATGCCTATTGTTGATTACGCCACATGCGCAGCTGGAAATGCCAAACTGACTTACGCCAAAGTTGACGATGAAATCGAGGTGTGCAGTGGTTATGGTGGAAACAACCCGGTCAGTATTCTATTGATTTATTATTTATTTATCTAGTTAGTTACTTAGTTAGTTAGCTAGGAATTTATTTTTCCTCCGTCTGGTCACAGGCACTCCATTTTCTCTTCAAAGACGGTCGAGCGAGATTGATAAAATATGAACCGCAGTTGATTTCTTGACCGCCAGCGCAAGGGGGTCGCACGAGAGCTCGCCGATATTTTCGAAAAAAACGTAAAGAAAAATAAAACAACGTTTGTGTACAGGCTAGGTCAGTACTGTATCACAGTTCCACGCTAGTATGTCAGAAAGTCAACAAAGCGCCGCAAAAGCTTTTTGGAGTAAATACATCCGCGCGGGTTATTTTGATAGATATTCCACTATGAGAGTTTCTATCGGATCTGTAATTTGCTTCTTGTCATTTGCAAACGAAACCTTCGTTTAGAGATTGCTGTTTTAACAGTGAACTCTTATCATACGACTGGCAAGCTAATTGTGTAGTGAACGAAAGAAAGGTCTTAAAAAGGCGGGCGTACATGCAAACTTATACCCCCACCGTTGTACAAGAGGGGGGAGGGGTGGAACCCCTCCCTATATATAGTTTTTGATATGTTGTGGTATTTCGAAAAAGTTTTACCTTCAGTGGAAAGCCTTTAATCATCTTGACAAGAATGAGGTATATTTTTTGGGTTGTGGGCGATTATGGGCTGCAGGAGGCCCATGACGTCACTAAACACGGTTGCCATATTAGCCGCCATCTTGGATTTTACCAAGAATTAGAAACCAGGTTAAAACGACGAGAATTGGTATTACATAGGTTAGTACTTTGGTTTATTTTTTCCCCAGGCTTTGCTTTTGTGGTTAAAAGAAGTTGAAAGAAACCTTTCACTCAAACATTGCTTGACCATCTGCTATTTATGACGTCATATCTCGTAACCATAGTATCTAATCACCAGTAAGGTTGTCTCAAAATGTGCTTTCGGGATAAACGAACAGCTACTGAAAACGTCAGGTGCTAACGTTTAATCATCTAGGAAAAAAAAAACCTCAGAGGGGGGTGGGGTGGCATCGATACTACTTGTACGTCCGAGGGTCAATTCATTTTCTCTCCAGATTTAGAAAAGAAATAAGTACCACTGAGCGAATAAATAGCAACAGTTTGCAAAAGATACATGGTATGGACCACAACTGTCAGTATGTAGGTCCCATACCCATGCGTCATCCGCAGTTATGTTGAATTATTCTGCAGCTAGCTCGAAACTATCCCCCCGTTTATATATTTATTTTTTTTTTGCTCTCATCGTTGTCATTATTATTATCATTTCATTACCATCTTTTTTTCTCGTAAATGTGACACAACAAACAGTTAAATTATTCTTTCAAAAGATAAGTGGTTGCCATGGTGATAGTGGAGGACCGTTAATCTGCGAAGAGAATGGTCGCTGGTTCGTTAGAGGGATTATCAGCTGGGGAGATCATTGGTGTCAGGGCGGTCCAACCTTCTCTGTTTCCGTTCGCGTCAGCCGGTTTGTTGAATGGATCAAGGTCATCATATGGTCCATCACAATTCCCAAAGGCAAGTTACAATGGGAACTATGCTAACTACTATTTCGGACAAATGCATCAAATTATTAAAGGTTATTTGTTACGAACGCAATTTATATACCCATTATTAAAGCTAACCCTGCAGGGAGAAAGCGACAATCGGTGAAAATATTGTTGGGATAACGTCAACAAATAGGTAAGCTTCGAACAACACAACAATAAAAATGTCAAAAGGCGCTTTAGAGGAAAGTGTCTCAACTAATTGGTTTGCCCGACTGTAGTTTAACCAACAGGCAGGTTTTGTCATACGTCATCGTCAGTGCTTACCAACTTTATATATCTCTGTATTTGCCTCACGGTAACTATTTCATTGTCCTCTTTCTTTCACCTTGAATTTCTCAGTTGAAGACGCCTGCAAAGATCACTCGCCTCATTGCTCCAAATGGGCTAAGGAAGGCTTGTGCACAGATGAGTGGGCCAAGAACTATGTGAACAAATTCTGTCCTTTGAGTTGCAAGTAAAAGGCAAAGCAAATAATGTTTTATGGTTTGTATAATATCGCATTTTTTTTCGTTTACAGTATTTTAAGACCAGAAAACTACTAGGCTCACCCGCTTCACGGAAAGAGCGAATCTCGAAGTTCGAGACAGTTTTAATGCAGTTTTATTCAGAAACGGCGGTTCGTTTGAGACTGGGGACTTCTCATTTGTTGGAAACCTAGCGTCAGATTAAAAAAAAAAAAACACTTAGTTTGATCGAGTGTCAACCTATTTAGCACTCAAGTGACTACGTGACACGACTTCACTGACGTCTGCTTTTGGGGACGGAACCACCATTTTACGTGGTCATCCGAGCCAGGACAAGGTCCAGTGTTTGCCGAGAGCAAAGGAAGTGTTTTCATTTTACAGTTGTTTTAAGTTTCAGTGAGCATTGGTACGGTCCATGGAATCGAACCCGCTCTACATTAAAGCTTTCCACTGTGGAGTGAGCGAACCCTCACGCGCTCTATACCTTCCCTTTGGTTCTCAAGAAAGTCAGTAAAACAAAAACAACACAACAACAAAAAGAAGTAAAGCCCCTCAATTTTCAGCTTGTATTCATGAGTGCAATGAACTTAACTCAAGTAAACAATTATTACTCCTATTACCCGGAAACTGTTCAGACGCTATTGTAAATCCTTTAGCTATTTTTAATTGTATAAAACCTTTTATTCAGATAACAAACGCCTAAAAGTCTACATTGCATATGTTTAACCCATCGGAAATCAATTATTACAGTGTTATCATTATTCTCTGTCGTTTTTCATAAATTTGCAGGTTACGACGAGATCAAAGAAAGAGGACCAGATTTGCCAGTAACGAGAATTAGCTAATGCAAGATGTAAACTTACAGCATACTAACAGTAATAAACTATGCTAAAACGAGCTCGTTGTGTAACGATAGTTTAATAATACGAACACGATTTATACTTGTAGATAACAGTCATAATATTGGTACTTGAAAGGCGCAGCAAGCGTAAGCGATTGAGAAATATATAGGATCCACATTCAGAATCTTTCAATTTAACAGGCACTTTCATTTGCGGGCTTTAAGAAGTCCCCCCCCCCCCCCCCCCCCCACACACACACACACACACACATACACTCCTCCCTCACTCACACAAACAAACACATTTGGAGGGAATTTTCCAATAGTTTGTCTAATCTTATACCCTGAAGTTCGCTTTATTTGGTGAAAACACGTGGTTGCTTTTTTGGATTAGCTGATTTTAGTAAAGAAGTTTGAAGCAATACCCTTTGTTTATCGCAACCACTGGGAAAGCAATTGATCTTCTTCAATCCGTAAGATAAAGAACCTTACGTCTCATGTTACTGTCTTAAATTAGGCTTTAGATATTCATTCATATCACAGCACCTCTCTCGCAGTGGCACCTGCAGAAGAACTGTATTCACTTAAAGTTTCTCAGACTCGGCAGGGTGGTGCTTGCTTTTCAGTTAATGCAACAGCTGCGGACACAGCGTTAACAAGGTGACGCGACTATGAGAAAGCTTTTAGCCAGTTTACTTATGTTTTTTTTTTTTTTTTATGGAAAATGCATTAAACTAGGTCAACATAATAACAATGATACGTTTGCATATTAGGAGGGAACGAGCTCAGCTGACATCAGGGTTTTAGGTGAATTTTAAAAAGTGTTATTTTAGATTCGATTCTGACACTCGACCAAACCTAAGATGGAGTATGCTACTCGTAGGTAGGTGTGGTTTGTATGAGTTTGTCTCAAATGGCACTGACCAGAAGCTAGGAGTCTATCCAGTCTCTCGGTGAGACATTTTGATGCCAAGCATATGCATTCAAATGTTATCATTGTGATGTGAGTTTTTAATATTGCAAAATAAAATGACGGAGCCTAAAATCAAATTATACTTAACGAGGAAAAAGAGCGATGTGAAGGTAATGCAAGCCAATAAGGCAACCAAATTAGGGGAACTCTGGCCCATTTGAGGCAAATGGATAAACTTTTCTTTAACCTATTTACAAAGAAAACTAATGTGTCAAAAGTCAAACCAAACATAAAAAACAACAAAGCTCCATAATAAGTAAACAAGGAAAGGAGATTTCGCTTTTGCTGCATAATAGCATTTCGCAAAAGTCTGCGTTTTGATTTACATGCAAAATGTTGAGTAAGTTCTACGCAAGATAATGACTAGTAGGTGTGGTCTAACTGGTCCTATTGTACACTTGTTGAGTAATATAAAGAAACGCTCTCCTTATTATTATTGTTTTAAGCTACCTAAAGTAAGAAATCTTCTGTGATATTTACTCTTTTTTGAAGAGAAAGTCAAATACTCTTAAGGCAGCAGTCTGCACTCCAAAACTTTGGTGTCAAATCTTTTGAATCTTTTGTCAGATTTGATACTCAGAAATCCCCTCTCTGGTATTTTCTATTCTTTAAGCTGATGTATGGGTCAAATATTTTAAACAGGACAGTTTTATTAGAAAAAAAATATATCTTTTGCTTGCAGATAAATCAACGTAATGGCTAATATCTTAAAACGTGTGTAAACAATCAAACATTTCATGAGCTCTCACATTGTGGATTTATTACAAGTACCGCGTTCTCAAGATCACAATAGTTTTTTGGGAGATAACTGGCAATTGCTATAGTTATAATGAAAAAAAAAATGTTATGCTTTTGATATTGATTTAACAAAACGTTCGAGACAGAGGTCTTGCAATTAAACGATAAGTGTTCTTCGTTTATATAACCTGCAGCTGCACCATAAAAGTCGATAAATATCGTGGCTAGCCAAAATCGTCATCACTTGAGTCTCAAAAGGTTCACTGAGAGATGAAGCTATTGGCAGTTTTCACAGTTCTTTCAGCCGTACTGGCTTTCACAGAAGGTGAGGAATAGCGATACGATCGTTTCTAGACAACTTGCATTGGCCTTTTAAAAACATCGGCCCTAAATCGACGAGTGTGCAATTAGGGACTGCAACATTCTAAAACTAGATTGAAAATTTATTGTCGAACAGGGAACGATTAGTTTCTTTTTAATATTTAGTCTTACTGACTGTTGAGGGATAACTGATACAATAATCTCGGTACAATCTACAACCTGACTTCTATCCATAATTGCTCAATAGGATCGAAAGAAAGAGTCATAAAATTGGCTTGAACATTCTTTCGCATTTTTTTGTAACAGCAAAGCAAGAAAAAAATATCATTTACTGAAGGAATTCCTTCAACAAGCCTTGATGGCTCACACAGTGAAAGTTTTATCATCATCGTTATTATCATCATTATTATTATTACTATTTTATTTCAGGTTGCGGCAAACGCCACTTTACAAGTCGAGTTGTTGGTGGTGAGAATGCACCCAAGCATTCCTGGCCTTGGCAGGCGTCTCTGCGAATTACGTATAATGGCAAGTTGTATCACATTTGTGGTGGCTCCCTTGTTGGTGAGCGGCATGTGGTAACAGCTTCTCATTGCGTGGTAGACAGAAATGACAAACCCAACGACGCCAATAAGTTTACAGTTGTCCTAGGTAAGACATTCTCGCTGCTTGAAAGCCATATACGCTCTGATGATTCAAGGGTGCCCTTACACTTCCAGCAAGATAAGTGAGAAAGCAGATCATAACTTTAAGCCCAGTGCAAAAGATGGTGAGAAATGCACCAACAGCTTTAATAGGATTTACTACTCCAGAACTCGGTGCAATGCAATTCCTTTAGACTGGGATATAATATCCACATTATCCGTGATTCCAACGAGCTCAATGCTTCAATGACGAGATTGAGGCCTGTGCCAAGTGGAGACCACCCTCTGTAATGGTAAATAATATATTTTGATTAAATCTCTAGGTGCCCATAAGCGAACTGGAACAACCAATGTTCAACAGGCAATTAAAGTAAAAAAGGTGTTTGCGCATGAAGGCTTTAGTATGAGCCACTTGAAAAACGACATTGCCCTTTTGGAACTGGAAAGCCCGGTTACTCTAAGCGACAAGGTCAATACTATTTGCCTACCAATGCAAGATTCCAGGATTACTGACGGTCACAAATGTTATATCACAGGTAATGTTTCTTTCAACACATAACTTAAGTCGCACAATACGATTCAGGTGGCTAACCTCCAAAGAAGCAAACCTTAGAGATTTTCTCCATTTTACACGTGATAAAATTTGTTCATCTTTATATAACTGGTTTTTTGTTTATTTTATTTTTCTGCTGTGGTATGTTACGTTTTACTGCTGTTTTACTCCCTATTATTTGACACATTTTGGCCAAGTTTAGAGACAATTTGTAGAAGATCGATCAGAGGTATCGACCACAAAGACCACCAATTGATTGACGTCATAATTCCCTATTCCAAAGAATAAATTTATACCTATCTCCAAAAGCTCATCACAAGAGATTTAAATCACATGTAGTTGAATACAGCGAAAACACACACGGGCTATAACTGCCCAACTTTTCTTCTGCTAGGGTACGGTTTCTTCTTCCATAGGTGCGTTTGAAACATAGAACGGTGCTGTTGTGAAGTGGGATCCAGAAATACAAACTTAAGTAAAGATAGGATCGTCGCAGCTGTCACAGCAATTGATGCTTTTAAACCGAAAGCTAAAAGGTCTAGGAGAAAAGAGAATAGGTTTATTATAAAAAAAAAAAATAACTTATAGATTCCGTAATAATTTGATTTAGGATGGGGTCGAACTGTTGGAGGTGGAGACATTGCAGACACATTGCAACAAGCAATGCTTCCGGTGCAGAATCCCCAGAAATGTTCGACTGTTAACAGCCCGTTGGGACCTGTGGACGAGAAAACCATGATCTGCGGCGGAAGTGGAGTCACAAACCAGGCTGGTGGTTGCCAAGGAGACAGCGGTGGGCCGTACGTCTGTGAGGAGAGAGGAAAATGGGTGCTCCGGGGAGCTGTCAGCTGGGGTCATGGCATGTGCCGAACTGAATATTTCAGCGTGTTTGCGCGGCTCAGCTCTTTCAGAGAGTGGATCGATGAAAAAATGTCAGGTAATGGAAAGCATTTTCATTTTTTGTTGTTGTTCGCAACGGATCAGATTACAGTACTAGGTAGTATAAGCTGACGAAATATATACCTGTCTTTTGAATCATGGCGAGAGCAATTGTTGCGCATCATAGCCTCCCCCCAATTAAGGCCCAGTTTGAATTTCTCAAGCATCACTAGATTTGTTTTTATTGCCTCCTTCCCGGTTTCTATCCAGCACTTTGTTAAGTTAAATGAACTAACAGACTTAAAATTTTAATTTTGACCAGGAAAGTTTCCAAACGAAACATTTTGTGGATTTGTAACCTCTCAGTCATTATATTTAGTTAATATTTAACAATTAGTCGCCGAAGGCAACGTGAATATCGGCGAATAGTCACCGAGACGAAGTCGAGGTGACTATTCGCCAATATTCTCGTCGCCTGAGGCGACTAATTGTTTTAGTATAATTACATTGATGATTATTCGAGAAAATAAAATTATTGATCAATTTCCGACCCCGAAACATCAAAAAATCTGGCTGCCATTTTGAAAACTGCTAGCCGTCAATGCTATAATCACCGCGCGGTGATTATAGCGGGATAAAGCGAAGTTCCTAGCCAATCACAGCGCTCTATTTTCGATAGTCATCGATGTAATTATACTAAATGTATTTGTTAGTTTGTAGAGTTAGTCTTACTGTTAACACTATGGGTTATATTGGATGGCCTAGTATTAGATATTCTCAACATCACCTAACTAACCTTAGTTTTTTTTTATTTTTTATTTTATTTATTTTTTTATTATTATCAGGTGAAGGGAGTGGTGCATGCGCAGGTAAATTTACTAACAATAATTTAATTGCTATTCATCTATACAGGAAAGTGAACTGATACAACTTGTTTACGAATGAATCTTTCCATTTTTTAGCCCAACGTTTTATTGGTCTAGAGGTCACTACGTCACACCATATCGGAACTGTAGGTGAAACACCCATCTGATTTTTAAACGCCTTTGTCTCTACTATAATAAACCCTTATCCTCGTAAAAGCCTTGTCCAAAACTACGCCTCGAAAGTCAGCCCTATTAAGATAGAGTATCCCTTAGGGCTTCAAGAAGACAAGAAGAGGAGTTAAAAGAAGTAAATTAATATTAAAATTTAAAGTTATCGATTGAATTATTTTATTTCTTTTTTCCCAGCTCTAGAATAAAGATCACGTGTTCGTCACAAATTTGCCATGGTGGGCTTGTGCATGACTTTGTAGTAAATTAAAGTAGGCAAACTGAAATAAATGCGAGAAATCTCCTCGACGTGGATTCATGTCATTTGTACTGTGTCATTCCTGTTCTGGGAAACTTTATTGATTTCCTTTTTTACCTAAATATTTTTCCCTTCCACATTTTACCCTGGGTTGTTCGTGGCTGTTACTAAGGCAGTCCAAATAACAGTACTGCAAGTTGTCTAAACTTTTATATATTTTTTTCTGTCTCCTTAACTTGCCATGACAATGTTTCGTCGAAAATAAATACTAAGGGATAACCACGCCAGCTTTAAATGCGATTACTTTGCTTTTTGCACCTTCCCTGAATCATCAAACAATGTTTTTGGCGTCTGTCTATAACTTCAACTTTTATTTGAAGACTGTCGCAGTTTCTATACCCGAAACTTACTTTATATTTGGACGGTTGTTTTGTTTTCTAAAAGTTGTATTGACTTGACTATAAAAATCCAGTTCTGGAGGGCTCAACCTCACTGAAAAACAATTTAAGCCAAACTTTATTTTTTTATCGATTAAGGCAAGAAAATATTAATCCAAACATATGTCAAACGTTCTATCGGCATCAATACAAATGGATTTTTTAACAGCAATGTTTGTGGGCTTGTGTTTGTGCTCATATACATATGAAGCACCTGCCAAGCTTTATAAACAGAACAGTTATTTTACAAGTGTATATTGTTAAAAGCAAACCGAGGTTGTGAAGAAGACAAGCGAATTGCCCCCTTATCGGCTTTCTTTTTCTTTCCATTGGCGTTTGAAAAACAAAAAATATCACAGTGCGAAAAAAGTAGCACAGTCCTCCAGGAGTCACAGTTCGTAAAGTTTCTACCAGTTATTAGTTTGTAACATATACATGGGTGATACTGGTAAAAATCACAAAAAAATTAGGTTTTTTTCATCTTTTATCTATTCATTTTGTTTATTTACGTCTATTTCGTTCTAAGTGATACAAAGGAACGATTAACTAAGTGAGAATTTAATAAAAAGAGATGTCCTGGTACTGGAACACAACAGTTCCTTTTCATCACACGATCATGCCCATTGGTATACCTAATCATTTTTTTTTAATGCGAACTTATAAAAGAAAAACGAGAAAAAAAATGTTATACAGAAAGAATGAAGGCAAGTTACATAATGTATAGTTTTATGACATAAAATGGAAAGTTTTATGTCATGAATAAGAAAAAAAGGAATTTTTCATTTCGACACTGTCCTATTCTCAATCTTTTTGTGCAGGGAGAAAGGGCATTTTAGCCGGTTGTCGTGAAAACCAAGGAATTATTGCCGACTTGGTAGGTGTTTTCCTTACATACAAAGGCACTGAGGACATTAACGAAACTGTCCCAATGCGTCTAAATGCAAGAAAAGAAGCCGCTTTTTGCCATCTGTCAGCTGGTTACCAAGAATCTGCTATAAAACATCAATCTTCCCTCCTTAACGTTGCCTATTTTACTAACAAGGATGGATATCATGTTTTCTTTGATTATTGCTGTTACCGTTTTGCTCATTTCCACCCTTAGGGGGTGTTTACATGACACCGGGGCGACTTTCGCGCCGCGACGAGTTCACTCCGGTTCCCTCTTATGGCTCTACATTTGTTTACATGATACCACCACAAAAAGTCATGCCGGCGCGAGTCGCCCCGGCGTGAGTTCACTCCGGTTGTCGCACCGGGGCGACAATTTCACTCCAGTACGAAATCTCGCAACGGTATCATGTAAACACGAAACGACCACCCGTTTCGGTGTGAAATCGGTCTAATGTTCACGATTTTGAATCATGCGTGCATTTTATCAACATGAAGTGTACATTCAAATAACGAGATCATATGTGAAATAACCCAACCATCATGTAAACGCGATACGAAATCAAAAAGTCATGTCGGTATGAAACTCGCGCCGGTGCGAGTTTTCTCATGTAAACACCCCCTTAATCAAGGTAAGATTACTGATGTTCAGTATACATTCTTCATTATCCACGACCAAGTCTGCGTATTGAGTTTTTCTATTCCACACAAATATTTTATTTAAGGCAAGGTAACGAAATTAAGTAGCCACGGATTAAGCTTAGAGCGGAAAGAAAGGAAAAAAAAAAGAGAAAAACAACAAGAACAAACATTACTACGCATTGCATAGTACGAACTATCTAAATTTCTTGTACAAGGATCGATATTAACTCTACTCGTTCTCGAAAGGTCTAGTTGGTGTGCTTAATCGGAGGGCTGACACCCTAATCACATGCCTCTCTATACTTAGAAGCTCCGCAAGTTTTAGTTTAATTAGTTGTTGTTGTTTTTCTTTTTTATAGAATAATTGCGATAACAAACAAGCTGAAATAAAATTTTCGAAGCTTTTTATCTTCTATAATCTCCCACATCACTTAGCCTATTTGTTGAATGTATTTGAGTTGTGTATTTGATGCTGCTTTATCTATGGATATCACACATATCAACCACCGACAAAGCTGTCAAAAGTAAGTCCAGGAATACTTTTATGGTTCTAACGTGTCGATACACATACGGGTTGTGGGAATCGACCAGCCGGCATGCGTGTTGTGGGCGGAGTCGATGCCCAGCCCCATTCCTGGCCGTGGCAGATTTCACTCAGGGTAAATGGAAGGCACATTTGTGGTGGTTTTTGTTTTTTTTTTTTTTTGGCGTATTTTAAGAAAGTAGAAAAAGTTAGCTCTGTTATTTATACGGAAGAAGGTTAAGCCCACTCCCGGTGCAAAATGATAAAACTTCTGACATTTTTTTGATAACTAAAGGTCTCTATTGAAAAGACTGTTTCAGGCTTGTTTTTGTAAGAAAAAACAAAACAAAACAAAAACAAAAAAACAAGCAAACAAAAAAAAAAACAGTAGTTCCTCTAGCAACCTTTGTGGCATTACAGGTGTGGTATGGAATCCCTAATGAAAGGGTTCCCAAGTCTCCAGTACAATAGTGGATAAGGTGGGGAGGGAGGATGTGTGTATACAGGAGTGTTGTATGTATAAAAACAAATAAAATTGGTTAATAGCTAAATTGTTTGAAAAAGTACTGATATTGAGTGACCAACAACTGCAATGCAGCCACGTCTAACACAAATATACAGTGCAAAGTAAAATGTTAAAAGTTAAAAACACTGATATTGAGCGACCAACAAACTGCAATGCAGCCACGTCTAACACAATACACGATTAGAAAACAAGTAGCAATTTCTCGCAATAGAATCGAGCTTAAAGTTAGCAAAGAAATTGCTTCGGTATTACACATTCATTCGTGCAAACAAGCCGATATATATCTCTCAAGCATTATTCTTTTTTTACAAAGTAACAAGAAGTATAACTTTTATTTTGTTCAATAAACCCGAATGCCTTTTATTAGTCTTCTTCAGTTTTGCTTATCCACTCCTTTTCATTTCTTTGCTTCGTTCAATTTGGGAATCAACGAGCTGTATCGCGGTCTGAAATTGTCCAATGAAAGATGTAATAAGTATTTAATTAATAATATATACGAAAAAATTGCCCAGTTCTGATTGGCTGAGGAAGGAGTGCAGTTCCTCTCAGTGCAAAACTTGTACCACGAGTGCAACTTTCTGATTGGCTGAAAACACAAAAGTAACCACCAAGAACCAATCAGAATATAGCTGTTTTAACAACAAAATTTCAGCAAACGGCGATTTGATTTTGTACGCAAAACAACAGCAGAAAAGTTAAAAGCAAGTATTCCAAAAACCCGAACACAGCAAAAAGTACGTCTTTCTGGCTAAATGTATTGAAAATGCGGTGCTAAGAGAAAAATGCTGTCAACAAAATCGAGGAAAATGAGCCAGAGAAACTAAAAAACAAGCTACTTATAACAGACTACGCTAAAGTAAAAAAAATAAAGAACAAAAACGGTGGCTGAACCACACGCAAACCATGACAGCTACACTTTTCAGGTATTTAAATGAACTGAAGGAAACAGGTTTTCAATGATATCAACAGAGATTTCAAGTCACGTACGCTATCCGTAGTTGGTGCTAAGCCTTTAATAAAGAAAGTGAAAAAAAAAGTTTACGAATCATAGTGCAAGAAAAACAACGGTCACCAATTGCAAGCTGAAGAAAGAAAGATCATTGTAAGTTCAGAACATATCGCCAATGTCTCAGGCCACAGAGGTATAAATTTCCTCAACTCATTGCAGTAGGCCAAATGAAATAATGGAAACCCCAGCGCTGAGAAAAAGCAAGTAAACAACTGAGGCTCCACTCACCCATCGATGGCAGTGTCGGAAGAAAACAAATTCCCTCCTTCATTTTTGGGTTTTAAATCTGAAAGGTTTCTCCATGAATCCAACTATGATGAGGTCTGAAGGAACATACAATGATGAATAGTCGTTAAATAACTAAGCAAGTGTCTTTCATCTTTGGCTGCTCGAAGCGTTCTGATTTCAAAACGGCAGTATACTTCTTGTAAACGCTTCGTGCTTCTTGCTCTCATAATCGAAGATGAAGTTTGAAACACTTACTTTTGCTGATTATTGAAAACCGAGTTATCTTTAACAGGCTGGTGACCACATAAAATAAATCCTTGCACATTTCCAAGTTCTTGGCTGAATGATTCTGAAAGTGTTGGCCTTAAAAAAAGTTTGAATTTGACAAAGGTACGTAGTAGTCTGTTTCAGTCAATCAGTTGAATGAACTAAAAACGCGCGCGCTGTCAAAATTTATTGTTGTCGTTATGTTTTTCGTGTATATTATTAATAAGTAGTCACATGATTTTCGCGTGCAACTTGGGATAAATAAGCATTTTTAATTTTTTCAAAGACCACAAAGTGCACTCGCCCTACACTCATGGGCTCGAGCACTTTTGTTGGCCTTTGAAAAATTTACAGCTCGTGCTTATTTATTCCAAATTGCACTCTAAATCGTGTGATTACCTATACTAATTACATCTTGGCTATATCACCATTCACCATTAGTAATTTTTCTTATTAATCACCTTAGGTGCTCATGTAAGAACTGGCTCGACTGCTGTGCAACAAACCTTCAATTTGAAACAACTTTTCTCCCACGAGTCATTTTCTATGCAACACCTTAGAAATGACATTGCACTGCTACAGCTTGACCGCCCTGCCACACTTAGCAGTAACGTAAACACAGTTTGTTTACCTACGTAGGGAAGCAAAGTTGCTCCTGGAACAAGGTGTTTCATTACAGGTGTGTTTTTTTCTCAACACCCTCATTTGACCTCACTTGTACATAAAGTGGGGCAGACTTTAATAATCAGAACCACAACGAAATATATATTTAACAATTATTCTACGAAGGCGCGTTGGATATGAGATGGTAGTGTGAACGAGGCGCGTAGGGCCGAGTTGGCTATAATCATCTCGTATCCAACAAGCGCGAGTGGAATAATTGTTTTATTAAAAACGCCCACAAACTCTTGTTGAACAAACCGGAAAAGACAAGGCGCTTCCGCTATTCAAATGTCACACGTCTATCAAAACTGTCAACGCGCGAACGGACTCGCCTTGATTTAATGAATGAAAAATCAAAACATTAATATTGCAGCTAGCGATGAACACTTTTAAAAACTTATCGGGATTCTAGGATTTTAGACAGCAGGACAGCTAAAAAACCTGGCAGATGATGTGAAGAGAAATAATTTTTAAGAACAGCCGTCGAAATTACTGTGAATTTGGATTTTTGTGCAGTTACAAAAGTAAGAACAACGGAGAAAACTATTACATCGGTCGCTTGTTATAAAGTGGAAAGTGAACGAGAAAAGAAACTATACTGACGCCTCGATTCCTTGCAGTGAATGGCTGCATAGCCTTTATTTGTAGCTCGTTGCTTGTGATTTATATTTTTCATGTTGGATAAACAAGTAGCAGTTATCTATCGGCGAGTGTCTTCGCAATCATGAAGAAACAAGACATTTCGTAGCTGGTCAAGGTACTTTAGTTCCATGTATTTTCATGTGTTTTTCCGATAAACTTTTTTTTCCGATGAAATTGCATTTTCTAGCATTCTAAGAAATGAATTAAAACGGTTTGCTCCGGGCGCCATTCTATCCTTCGCGAAAAAAATCTCAGCTTGCTTCCAATTTTAAACTGACGTATACCGACCATATATCATAATACGGAGAGAATGGTATAATGGCTCATATACCATAATGGCTAAGCCAATCAAAACGCTAGAATTGTATTTTCAAATGATTCAGTTTTTAATGATTATATTTATTATTATAATAATATTTATTATAATTAATATTATTATTATTATTATTATTATTATTATTTATTAGTATATACACACTCAGTGATCTTGGTAATTCAAGCAATCTGATTGGTTAGCCATCTCGGACTATGACATTATAGAGCGTTTTCACTCACGTGGCCAGCAACTATGCTAATTTATTGGAACAAAAGAAAGTTTTTACATAAGAAAAGAGTTCAACTCCCACAGGATTGTCTTGATACACCAACATGGCCGCCGTTCTATTGTTTTGGAACACCAATATGGCCGCCGTGACGTCATGTGAAAACGCTCTATATTCATCGCGCTAGGCGGTGAATATAAAGCAGAACAAAATCGCTGTCGTGAACTGGGTGTTTTGCCAAAGTCTTCATAATAAAGCCTTTTTGAAAATACACGAATATCCAAGTGCTGATGACTTTGAAGGCAAGAAAAGACTTCATGGTGTTTAAACAGCGTGATTTATTGTGAAGTGGTTTACTGTAGCTGACTTTTTGTACGCTCGAAGCTATGTTTACCACTACAGAGGAAAACGAGGTCGCTTTGTCACTGTTTTGTGATTTCGGGATTTTCTCGCAAGACCAATTTTGCCTATAAATAGAAGGTAATTTATGGAGAAAAGAGGGAGGCAAATATTTTCGAAAATTGTACGTGGCATCAAGTTAACAAGGCAAAGAACTTTGGACATAAACAACGCTCACCTTGATCGTAGCCGCTGTTGACAACATTTGCAAGAAGCGACAAAGAAAACTTTCTCATTCACGGTGAGTTGACAGACACAAAATTTAATAAAGCTCCACTTTTCTTCTCAGAATTCGGTAGTAATTTAAATTTTCGGCGTTTTCTTTTAAACCGTTGATGCTAAAGCTTACAAAATTCGATACAAAAAGATTAAAACTATCATTTGCCATGTTTGAAGATACGCATGTACTGTAGAGATCTAACTTTTGCGCAGCTTCGTGTTCACGCATGGTCTCATTCACTCGTCAATCAAGCTAATAGTTTTTTAATGTTTTCCTTAAGTTTCTGATCCTGTTAAGATCACCTCGATGTGTGAATATACTAAAACAATTATTCACCTCAGGCTCAGTTAATATTGTTGAATAATCCCCGAGACGAATATTCAACAATATTAACTAAGCCTTCGGCGAATAATTGTTAATTATTATTTTTTTAACCAAAAGATTGCCTCTTCAGTTATTTGTGAGCATGGAGTTTTTACATGTGCCTATAATTCAGTATATCTATTTTCAATTTTATCGTGCGTAGGATGGGGACGAACCATTGGTGGTGGCGCGCAGCAACTACTCTGCAGCAAGCCGAGTTGCTTGTCGTGGGACATTCCAAATGTGCCCGTACAAATGGCCGTTTAGCTTCAGCCGACGAGACCACCATGGTTTGTGCCGGAATTGGGATCGCTGGACAGGCAGGTGGTTGTCAGGGTGACAGCGGAGGTCCTTTCGTTTGCGAAGAAAATGAAAATTGAGTTCTGCATGGAACTGTAAGCTGGGGAAATGGAATGTGCACCACTGACTACTACACCGTCTTTGCGCGTGTCAGTAATTTCATTGATTGGATCAATCAAAAAATGTCGGGGTCTGGTGGGTCAAGAGGATCAGGAGGAGGTAGCGGTAAGTCTGAGGCTACAGTGTGTGTTACATTACACCGGATACCTCTTGCGCCGGTACGAGCACCACACCAGATAGAGCTTCTGTTCACGTATTATAAGAAGGGTGATTTCGGCAACAGCAGGTGGTAACGTTGCGAGTATGCGCGAGCCGCTGGACGAAGTTTGTCGTGGTATTGGATCGCAGCGAATGCAGCAAAGAAAAATGGCGCCTGTTTTCAAAATTACCATCGTCTTAGTCATCTGTTCTATCTTTGTGGAGTGCAGATAAGACAAAGTCTTCTGTGTAAATTGCCAGATTGGTCTCAAGGCTAATAAGTCGCGGATCATTCACAATTTTGCGCGGTTTGTGGTCCATGAGTGATTATTGTTTCGTGTTTTGGCTTGCGCGCGGATACGTCAAGCTTCGATGGGGTTCTGTGTAACAGCTGCAAAACTCCTCTATTAAAACACTACATAACTGGGAAAAAATCTCTTCATGTAAGTTGTGACCGAGTACAAAACGTCCGACGTTTAAGATTTGAATAAAACGCTATGAAAAAAAATTCTAAATGCTAGTTTGTTTTCCTGTTTATATAGTCATAATTGCAGTTCTTGCGACAATCTCCTTGTAATAATACGATTTCACGTCAGTTATGGTTCAGGAACGCCCTGTTGCTCAGAGATGTGCAACCTTAGTGCAGTGATTCTGCCAGTGATTACTTTTCAGAGATACCCCATCCTAACCACCGGTGTCCAGACCAGGTGCAGTGCCCTTAATTCTGCGACCAATAAAATTTCAAAGATATCCCACCCAGGGCTATAAAATTGTGTTTCCATTTTTGACTAGATGATATAAAACTAAAGACCTAAACTCTAGAAATAACATCTATTAAATGTATGTGACACCTTAACTTATTCAGGGGTGTAAGCAGATTTTGTAATATGGAGGCTCTTGACTCCAAGATGCCCCTTACACTTCTAAAACAAAGAATTAGATGAGTCAAAACAGGAGAGTGGTACAGGATGTTTCATATTACAGATGTGTTTTATTGAGGAAACCCTAACCATGAAAAATCCTTCCCTTTACTCCCCACACTTCTACATACTATAAAATTGCAAATATGCACACAACAGTGAAAATACTTAAAATAGTAAAGATCACAGTCATACCTAAAACTGCATTTTCTCTCTGAGATATTGAAGTGAATTTTCTGCTTCTGGTAATTCCATGCTTGCACTCATTTTTACTTTCATAAATTTTGTCGTTGGTATTTTCTACCACACATGTGTTAATTCTTTAATAAATTACTAACAAGGCTTAGCTCCCTTGACTTGCCCATATATCTATTTGGGGCCAAGTTCTTATGATTTGAAGACTAAAAAATTGAAAATGAGCTCTAACTTTTCCTTTTCATTTAATTTAAACATGAGGAGAACTTAAGAATCTTAAAGACTGATATTTATAAAATCTGAGTTTATGGTAGCTTCAAGTGAGCCAATGTATGACTCAATGAAATTAAAGCTTGTCTGTGTGTCTTCTGGGGTACCAAGGCCATTTGATGCAGTTCAGGATGGAGTGGCAGACCCTTCACATTCTGCAGACAGCATAGGGTTAAATAAAAAACAGATAGTCGCCATTTTGTACCAGCTCTGCTAACCTTGAGTGAAAAGTGCAACTGGTTTGAATGTGACAATGCAGTCGTCCTCAAGGACTATCACCTGAATCAACAAGGTTTAGTGCTGAGCATCTCATAGGGAGCTCCTGCAACAGGCAAAAGGCAAATGAAATTTTTCATAACTTGTCATCTTGCAACACCAGGAGCATCAATGGGCTTGTTTAGGGGCAAATTTATATAAAATTATTGCAACTTGTGCAGCCTATGATAGATGACTATATACACTACTACTGTGTATACACAGCCAAACTGACACTGGCAAGCCAAGTGCTCCTAAATTCATGTGCACAACTAAACACTGAATATATGAGACCCAGAGTATCAAAAGAATTATTTCTATCGGAGAGTGAACAGTTACCCCTATGGCATTTTGTTGTTGCCAACAACTAACGAACCCCTTTAGATCTTCAGGATTTCTAAAGTGTCATGGATATGAATTTATATTCAAGAAAAGACCTCTTTTGGATAAAAAAGGAATAATAACATTTATTATTTTTGTAAGCATACAAATACATTGTATGTGATGAAGCTAATTCTTATGTGGATGCCAATGCAAGGAATCAAATTCAGGGATTTTATGTCCAGTGTTTTCTGCACTTCAAACAGGAATGGCAGTCCAGCAAGTGCAATGCTGAACAAGGGCAAGAATTGTTTTGTGCTTAAACTTGTGCTAGTGCCAAAGTGGGAGTAATATCGTAATGGTCATGTGAAAATGCATTACCAGTAAATCACAATTATCATTTTTTTATAGTAGGGCAGGGAAAAGAATGCACATATTTGTATTTTCATATTTATATTGATTTCAGTTATGTTTCAAGACATTATGTAAACATTTTAAGCATAACATTAAAATTCTTTTTGGCGCCAATTTTGTATGACGGTATAAACAAATCATCATAGAATAATTATCAGAATAAAATCATCTTCCAAATAGTGAGGGTTCTTGACAATGAATCTGACAGCTTGCAATGCATGATTATTAAAACGCAAATTCATCAGAGTTCCCCCCCTTGGATGCAAAATCAAACATTCAAGAATGAAAGAGTGTTCCCAAACAATGCTTTTACAAGAAGGTTTTGTTGGGATATACTTTTACATGTTCACCAAAAATCTGAAAACAAGGTTGAAAAGGACAAGAAAAATTTGTCTATCTTTAACGAAGTTTTAGCAAATAATATTTCACAATCCACCGCCTCGATCTCTTAATCTCTGAGAATAAGTAACCGCCATAGAGCACCAATGTAAACCAGAAAAGCAAATTTTCGAAAATGGAACGAAACATCCGACTACGGCCTTACTTGTAAGAGTAGGAAATTTGCTTGTTGATTTCATGCCGCTAAATAGTATCAAAATACTCGAACTTCCCCCCTTTGAATTAACCATTAAAAGTGAAAATACGGAGTGACCGAAAGAGAAGTTTTACCTGTTTAGTCGTTTGTGTGGGATATATCACTGGATCTCGCTGTACGGACAGGGTCAAATACTACAGAAATACGGGGTCACATAAATTACGTTGAATTCAGGCTGCTATAATTTTAACACATAACATGCGATGATGCTGCTCCACGTTTCACAAAGTAAATCAAAGGGTATATCTTACCTAAATGCTACGCAGCTCTGCAGATCATGGACGATAACCCAGAAATCCGTAACCGCTTGAATGTCAACAAATCAACATATCACAACAAACGACCTCGTGAACGCTTTATCTGCTTCATCAGAGGAGCCAAATGGATGAAAATTAACCGGCTAAATGGTCCTTCTCTCATACATGACACTTCAACATGGCTTAACCAAAGTATCCATTCTATAAGACATGTCTGCGGTTGATTGGGTATGCAAAAAAATCTCCCTTGAAAGTGCTTCAGAACAGCTTTCGGCCATTACGATTTCCCGTCAACAAGTGCTTTCCAGCAAGCCTGACGCATGCGCAAACGTTACCACCTGCTGTTGATTTCGGCGCGATTTCTGTGACAGAGCAAAGCTGAGCTGCGCCGATCTCTAAATTGGAGAGTCACATATCGAACAGAGGTTCATAGTGTACCGGATAGTTTCGTGAGGGCTCGAAAAGCTACCCCATATAGTGTGAACAAAGAATCGAAAGAGAGTTAATAGATTAAAAACAAGAGGACTAATGACACATATTAGTGTTAATATTTACAAACTGTTCATCTTCTCCCCGCAAATTGTGATCAATTAATTTCACTTAAGATGGAGGCTGACCCCAAAAAAATTCTACCTGGTATAGTGCCGTGAATAAAGAAAGAGGTTTTCTTAATAGATTATAGGATGAATAGATGGAAAGAATATCATTTTTCAAGGAATTAGTTCCCTTTTCGTATTATGTATTAACGCTAAATTAAACAAGAGGACTAATTAACAATTAGACCTGTGGCCCTTGAGGGCGAAGGGTCTAATTGTTTTAGTATCACCCAACTAGTCGGACAGAAAAGGCAATAGTAAAGTTAGCAAACGCAAGTTGAAGAAATATTTATTTGGGAATAAAACGAAAGAAAGCGTCACGCTCGGTTGCGCCAAATTTGCATAAATTTACGCAACTGTCTCGTTTTGAAACACGTGATACAAAAGCGTAGCTTGTGAAAATTCATTCATGCACTCAGATGTTGGTGAAAATCCAACCAAAACTGTTCATAAAAAAAAAAACATCTTTAAAGTAGTGCAATGACCCACAATACTTTTATGAACTGCAAGGAAAGCTCAAGTGAATTAGATCAAGTTGGCGATTGATAACTGGGCCAAGTTTTCAACAGTTTGTCGATTTTTAGTTCATCGCATGTAGTTGTTGTTTACGTTGGAAACGGAGCAGCCTTGAAAGCTGAAAGACTGTGGCATTCCACAAAACGCGAAGTGGCCGCCATTGTTTTGGTAGGTTTTCAAAACCGGCGAATTGCGCTAGTCGAGGACTATTACTAATAGTCCTCTAGTAGTGTAGCCAATTAAAATGCGGGATTTGCATTAGTCCACTAGTTGGGTGATACTAATGACACATATTTGATATTAATATTCACAAACCGAGTTCATCCTCTCGCCGAAAATTGTGAATGATTAATTTCACTTAAGATGGAGGCTGACTCTGCATCAATGAGTCTTTGTTGCTTTTATTATGGTCTACATCTAGGTACAACTCGTCGTTTTTTATGAGAATCTGTTTAAAGACACAAGCAGCGCAGAACTTTGAAAGTACTGAATGTACTTAGGTCATCCCCAGCTTGCTTCAAGCCGGTAAAAACGTACATACGTACGCGTCTTGGGC
Source organism: Porites divaricata (assembly GCA_038088405.1). NCBI lineage: Eukaryota > Metazoa > Cnidaria > Anthozoa > Scleractinia > Poritidae > Porites > Porites divaricata. Next base: position 9,786,565 of record JBBMOI010000008.1, on the reverse strand, counting down.
TGCATGATGGCCATGAGATAACACTCCACCCTGCTAACAGTTTTTCGTTTGTTAATTTACAGCATGTTCGGACAGCTGTCCACATTGTCCATATGTTACGTAGTATTGCAGCTATCCGCAAATCCGTAACCAGTGCCTTATGTCATGTGGAGCTTGTAAGTTTTTTGTTTTGCTTTGCATTGTTTTTGTTTTAAATCGATACGTCCGAGGGACAAATTGCGATCAGTTCGCTCACTATCAATACTACTATCACTATTATCAACATAATTATTATCATTATCATTATTGTAATCGTTATCGGTATCGTTATCTCTCTCATTCTCATTAACCTCGTTATCATTATCATTATCAAAATTAGTATCATTATCACTATCATTATTATTTTGTCTTATATATTTTATATATCCTTTTTTTTTCTGGGTTTCAGGTGGTGGTGGCGGTAGGCCTTCCTGCTCTGATAGCAGCAAAAATTGTCCACTCCGCAAAAGTTACTGCAGTTTCCACAAATATGTTCAACTAAAATGCAAAAGAACCTGCAACCACTGTTAAAAATGGAAACGTCGTAACAAGTACAAAAAGGTAACATGTACTTCTCTCTCTTGTACAAGATTCTTTTTTTTTGGATAGAGAGAGGGTTATAAATATGAAGAATCATATATATTGAGATGGATAACAACCTCCGAGATCCTTAAAAGTCTTCATTCATTTCTCCTTTTTTTTCCAGAAGACAAGAAAAAAAAATTAACGATATCCGTAAGGTTCCGGTCTTCAAAATATTTGTGAGCTTTCGCAAGAAAGAGATCTGAAGGAAGAAGGGACGGTAAAACCCCTAACACTTGTGTTTCCATTGTGGTCTTTACTTAACATTACTGTGTTTGAAAAAAGAACTATTCAAAGGAAGCTTACGACACGAGGTTTTGCCATCTCTTTTCCTCTGTCGTCTTAAACCGTAAGTTCGCTATTTGAGTCTTCTTGGCAGTTTCACGATATAAAGGATATTTAGTCTAGCAATTATTCTTGAAATGGCAGTTGTCATCCAATCTGTGGTATTTTTGCTTTTTTTACTAAATTTTCAGGCCGTAGTTCGATTATTTCTTCTTCTTTCTTCTTAACTGTGAACATTCAGCATATATTTTTCTCCAGCTATATCTACTCAAATAGCTGATCTACCTTGCCTTTCGATAATGATAATGATGATGATGACGATGATGATGACGATAAATGAAAAATACTAAGAGGCAGCGTTTCCCTCTCTCCCTCTCTCTAGGTTTTACATCAAGTAGTCGTCGCAAGCTGATTGGGGATTAATTATTTCATTTTTATCACTGTAATACAGGAGGAAAGAGTAGCTCAATATCGGGAACGTGGATTGTGAAAAAAATAAACGAAAAAATCAATATAAATGATTTATGTTCGCAGTCATAGTTAACTGTAATAATTTTTTTGGTTGATATTTATGGCACCTCCCTTACTTTATTGCACTCATTTTTGGATCCCTGGTGATCCTTGAAATCCGATTGGCTAGTTAACGCTATTTTTCATCTCAATCAAATATTCTGCTGTAAATCTGTAAATCATCCTGTTCTATTCTGTTTCGAAGAAACATAAGATGTACAAGCTTTCCAATCTATATAAAAGGGATCAGCATTGTAAGGGTAACAGTAAAGCTGGACCTCGGAGGTTATGTGGGGGAGGGTAGGGGGGGGGGGGGGGTAGTCGATCTGTATAAACTGGTCCTGTTAAGCATTCTCTGGTCTTTATTCACCTGTGTTACCCTGAAGGCCCTGAAACAATACACAAAACAAAATCGTTAATTGAATTCAATGTACTGTTTATAGACACCGCGTATGCTGAAAGCAGTAAGTGGGTGTTTCCTTGAAGTGTTTCTTGCCCACCACAACACTCAAGCAAAAGAGAGTTTGTAACACCTGATTTAACTGTATCAAACAAACCGGACTGTTGACTTTCCATACGTCAAAACCATCATGCAAGCATTCTATCCCGAGCAAAAACGATCATGCGAGTTTGCACTGCTTACAGGTGTATTGTACCAGCTTCATGCCATTGTGTTTTACGGCAGACAGACGATAAAAAACTACTGCTTTACTGAGCTGTTTTCAGTCATTATCTTGACTTGAATCAAGATGATTTCTAAATCGGTTGTCGTTCTTTTTTTTTTCTTTTTTTTTTTTTTGGCTAAAAGTGTTTAAGGGTAAATCAGGAGAAATAAAGAAGAGTTGAAAGGAAAATAATTCGCTTCACTCATCATTTGGAAAGGAATAAAAAGAACTCTAATTGCTAGTGTCCTTGGCAGCCTTTTTTTCTCATCAAGTGCTTCTTTTGAGACTACAAAAAGACTCCACCACGAATATTTTTACTTTGTGTTGACTAATGCAATGTACTATAGCCATCACACAGTTAAGTACCATCTCATGCAGTTGCGAAAAGAAGCCTGAAAAAAATCAGGCTTGCCGGGATTCGAATTGTGACCTCTGCGATACCGGTGCAGAGCTCTACCAACTGAGCCAGCAAGCCAACCGGGAGTTAGTCATCATTAATTTGATTTTTCTTTCAGGTTTTCATTTTCTCGGGCGGATAAGTTGCGCATTTACTGTGATGATCTTCCTTACATTTTTTCCTTCCGCAGTTCAAATATCATGAAATTCATGAGGTCACCATTTCATCGTGCACTATTTTGTCCTGCACCAATTCTAGGTTGTGGGCAACGCATTGGTTCCAGAGTTGTAAATAGCCAAAATGCACAGCTCCACGCTTGGCCTTGGCAGATTTCACTTAAGGTAAATGGTCGGAACATCTGCGGAGGATCTATCATAAGTCCAAGATGGGTTTTGACTGCCTCTCACTGTGTTGAGAGAAATCCTAACCCCAAGGGATGCACTGTGATTGTTGATAAGTTCTTATCAAGAACCCCATATTCTATAATTATAGACCCTACCTTAGTCACTTTTGGGCAAATGTAATTATTTTCATTATCCCAACTTATTCACTCCTTGTTGTATCTACCTTATAAAGCCCTTTAACTAGTGCATCCTAGAAAATTGACACGTTTGCTTAACTTAATGTAGTAAAAGTCTTTCCATCTCGAAATTCCTAAATATAAATTAGGACGTTTATACCTCGGATGCGTGAGCCTGTCCTAGAAACTCTATTGAAAATGAAATCACATTATAGTCGGTCCAGTCGTGAAAAAGGAGACCTCATCTACCGGCGCATCCCCATTAACCTGTTACTAGGAAATATCCCCCTCCCCTCCCCTCCCCCAGGTTAATATTCTTTTGAATCAACTTAATCTATTCCATTTCTGCGCCATCACAGATTTGTTTCAAACGCCTCTTTTCTCTATCTCAGGAGAGCATGCTCAAAGTGAAAGGCCAAGAAGAGATCGGGTATTTTACTTAAGTAAGAAGAGTAATAATGCACGAACGATGTCGTCATTAAACTATGGCGGGGTGGATGTCAGGTACAGGGTTGACTCATGCCGTGCTAGAAGAGCGGCTTAATCGTTGTCAATATGGTTAATGTTATGGTTGTGGCTATCGTTATCGAGATCAGGATCGTGATAGTGATCACGATCGTTATCGTTAAAGTTTTTCATCGTGTATTTGCCAAAACAATGAAAAGCCCTTGTAAGTTTAATGCTTTTAATGCATACCCGTGGAATTTACTCTTTTTAATATTCACGATTTCGTTTGTCGTTTTGCAAGGAGACAGCGGTGGACCGTTCGCGTGCAATGAAGGAGGGAGGTGGGTCCTTCGTGGAGCCGTAAGTTGGGGTCATCAGAACCGCAGAACTGATTTCTATACTTTGTTTGCTAGAGTAAGCATGTTTGTGAACTGGGTATATCTCTAGTATATATAGAGAGGTGAACTATCGTTTTAATTGGTCCTTTGCAAAACTTGGTGAAGTGCTTAGATACCACTCAGCAAGTATGGGTGACCACCTACCTCTCCCCTAAGTAACAATCTTGCCTTAAGTAGGAAGTAAGTGGTAATGTTGACTTAAGGGACGGCTAGGTTGTCAGTTACCCATTCGTCACTGATGGCAAGTGTTCATTAATAATCATAAGGCTTTGAGTGTAATTGAGCAAAGCCTTCCTAGGTTAACTCAAACGTAATTTAGTCCTGTAGTCCAGTCATTTCATTTAATTTTTTTTACAAAATAATTAAACTAGGAATGATTCTCTCGATCGCGCTCAAAGCTTTGTGAACGGCCAATGAACGATTGGAGCGATTTCCAAGCACTTGACCGAGTTCCTGCAAAGGCCTTAATAATTGACTCAGAGTTTCTTTTCCTCTTCTAAAGCTAATGTAAATCCATGTTCTCATCTGCAGGTAATAGGCCACAAATTAACGCAAACAGAAAGCGTTCGGATGGTCAAATTTCCCTTTCACTTATTCAAACTATTGGAACAGAAATAAAAGCATAATTATGCTGTATCGAGTGTAGTTTTTTTAAAATAAAATTTGAATCTTGGGAAGTTTTTATTGTTGTGCCTTCTTTGTTCGCGTTATTTTTGTTGTTGTTGTTATTTCCTCCTCATTCACAATTTGTTTCATCCTCTCGTTGAATTAAAAAAAATTCAACTGACAGAATGGAGCCACTCTCTTGTTTAACACAATAGGATTTGTGTAATGTAACCATGTTAACCTTGTTAAATGCCTTGATCATGAAAAATGGATGTAATATTACTACAAGCAGAAAGCTTCAAAAATGAAATTGAATTCCACGCGCAATCATTTTGACAAGCTCACTCAGTAAGAAAAAAATGCAAAATGCATTATATTTTCTCCCTCCTATCCCGAAACAAAAAGAGGCGTTATATGTCGAACATTTTGTATGAAAAAAAAAGTAAATTAAAATAAATTAAAAACAAACCAAAACAAAACGTCTGCACAAGACTAATCGAGGGCCACGTCCGTCGCATTAAAACTTGCAGATCAATCATTTTGATGATCATGAATTAAAGTTAATAGTTTCTTGGTCACATTAGTTTCGCCATGCTCATGAAAAAAAAAAAAAGAAAAAACAAACAAAAAAAAGTAAATAACGTCGTTTTTATAAGATTCATCGCGCCAATATCGACGAGTGTATTTATAACAGGTAAAACATATTCCTTAAGAACATATCATACAAACTGAGTCATTTGTCGCTTATTTCCTTTTTTGAATCAATAAAAGCGGTTGATGAAAAGCAGTGAAAAATAAACATGTCTTTCTCGTTTCCTACCGTTTGCCACTTCTTGAGAAAACTTGTTTGTTCACATGTCGAGAAACATCATAAAATCCACCTGGTTTGGAAGAACAAAGTGATCGTTTACTCCGAGTGCCACATTTAAATTCGATTAACGCAAATAATCTCTGTCAGTTCCCATTCTAATTCGTTGTCGAATTGCCAGACTCGTTATGAAGATAAAATTTATCATTGTAACACTCTCTCTGTTGAGTTTAGCATTATCAAAGGAGGAAGGTAAGCCAATTATATTTCAATACCGAGGAAAAAGCCGTGTGATGCTTTCTACGTTTAGTTTTGTGATCGAGTGAATACATGAACATCAAAAATCGTTCAGTTAGGCATCGAAAACTACCCCAGTTGTTCTTGTTCTGGGGGGTTTACATTGAATCGTTCTTTCAAAAATATGAAAATGATCTGGTTTCAACTAATCTATCACACAGTCTTGTCTTAATAACATGATTAGAAGTGAATCTGGTCTTCCGTTTTTGGTTGATTTAATGATTTAATTTTTATGCCATTAGTGAGGCCACTCACGTTACTTTTCAATACTCTTCCGAGTTGTAATCTGAGCTTACTGCAGAGCCTTTCATGCATTATTCAAAGTGGAAATTTCATACAGCTGTACACAGTTAATCAGCCACGTTTCAAGTACAGTCGAACCTCAATGTGCGATTACCTCTTGTAAGCGACCATCTCCCACTGAGCGACCACCTGACCGTCAAAATACCAAAACTTTTCCAGTCGATAACATATAGTGAGAACCTCTCGTAAACGCGAGACCCCTGTCATCAGCAATCGGCCGCGATCACTTTTAATTATTGACCTGACGGTTTTATTAGCTTCCATTGTTTTTAACCTCTTGTAAACGAGCACTTGACGCACGATGTGACCTCTGTTCGCTGTGCGTACCACGTAACACCCCAGCCGGATAATAATTACATCGTCAACTGAGCAAGCCATCAAGCAAACTTAAGCCAGTCAAGCTCAATTGTAATCACAGTTCCTCAACGAAGCAGCGTTGGCGTGTAAAATTGCACTTATTTATTTATTTTTATTGAATTTGTTTTTTGGGTTTTTAGAAAATGAAGAAGACCCAATGATATATAGGCGAAGCCCAGGTTGGTACATTGCTCGATGAGCGGCGGATGATTATTCATTCCAAATAATCAATTTTTTTTACAAAATGCAGTCTCTTAATTTTATTCACCTGTGAATTCGCCGCATATAATTTTTTGTAAAAAATTGATCGTTTGTCCTTTTCGTAGAATGCAAGGATAGATCTGCTAATTGGTGTAAAACAGCCTACAGCGGCATGTGTCATTACATCTGGGTGAGAAACCAGTTATGTCAATCTTCCTGTGGAAATTGTTAAACGAAAAAAAAACTTTGGGTGAGTACCTTTTCTACCAATTAAAGGGGCTCATCACAACAAGAATAAAAGTGATCTTTTTGTGGAATGTTTGACTTGAGTGTAAATTAAAGTAGCGGGGTTTTCTTGGAAATTTCATGACGGTTTACATGAGTTAATTGTGCAAGAAGTGCTGTAGTTTTGGACTTTCATTATTAAGCGCTAATAACTAAATGTGTCGTCGGTTAATTTGCCAAAACAAAAATCGGAGGAAAAAAAATTGCCCGTGTAAAGGAGCCTGATAAAAGGAGGCTCGTTTGCTGGGAAAGCAAAAAACTTGCTTAACCCCTTCACTGCCAGAGTGCTTGATATAGTTTTGTAAGGTGACTCTAACTTTTGACTCTGCGGACCAAATCCTATGATGTGACCATTCAAATGAAAGCTCTCTGCTTGTACTTACACATGGTGCTATTTGTTTTACAAAATTTCGCAAATTGAAATTTGGAAATTTGGTCGAAATTTGATTTTGGCTAAATTTGGCAGTGAAAGGGTTAAACAAGGCATCATACCTCTTAACCAATTAAATCGGAGTTATGGTGCGAATACACTTAGTTGAGAAAACGTTTTGTGCACTTAAAAAAATCAAACCATAAACGATGAGATCTGATTCTAGGAAGGGTTAGAAGATAAAACAAACTGATGCATGTCTTAGACATACTCCTAGGTGTACGGTGGCGAAATAAATATGATCGATTAGTTTACTAGTGTTAGCAATGAAGAAAACAAAGCTTCCAGCTTCGGCAACTAGTTTGAATTAGACCGTTCAAGAACTGAGCTTGTATTCAAGCTGTATATGCAAACAGTAATAAGCTTTTCTTAGGAGAAAATTATTTTGGAAATGCTAGGAAACGTATACCCATAAATTCGCTTGGTCTTATCGCTCGAGTGTCATTATTGTATATCCATATTTTAATGACTGTCTTTATTTTGCAGCAGAAGGCGAACTCTAATTCCTGGTTCACCGTGATGTTTAAAAGAAGAAGACAGACACACTTCAACTTAAACCTGTAAAATGTTGACCCATAAATTGATTGGATGTATGAATAAAGGAAGCTAAAAAAATGTACTTTTAGATGTAGAATCTACTCTTATTAGTAGTTGTTGTGAGCTTCACGTCCCCCTGACTGGATTACTCTAAAATCAACAACAATACCAAAAACGTAAAGAAAACTAAAAATTTTCAGCCAAGGTAAACACACAATATTTATTCATGTAAAAACAAGACCGGAATTTGAGTAGACGCTGAATCTGAGGATGTTCTTGTTTGGGGGCGTTCTGAACAAAATGATTTTCAAATGGTACCATTAAAGAAGATACCGTTAGATATGGAAGAAGGAGTGATAATTTCCATTTTCTCAAGGCTAGTATGACGCACAGATGAGCAACGTCTTTTAAAAGACTCCTCATCCTAGCATGTTCTCGATTCTTAATTTTAGAATTGCGTGCTGCAAAATGCTCCCGTTTATCTTTTTTTTAATGTTTTCCGATTAACGATAATAAAATGAACAGATCCAGAGAGTTGTTAAATTAAGTTTTCAATATGTATTTTAACTTAAAGCTGCTCCTCAGAAGTAAATTGAAACGTTCCTACCGACACTAAATCGGCAAAGTTGAGTCATGTTCGCTCGTTTGAACTGCTACCACAGAAAAGAAAATGTTGAACCTAGGTAATAGCTAGTTGTGTGTCTGAATAAAGACAATAGCTCGACTAGGTATGAGCAGCTGCATCATCACTCAGAGGTCGTCATTGTTAAATCCTACTACAGGTCATATTTCCCGGCTTTCTATTTACTGGCTCAAAAAAATATTGACCCGATTCCGTTTTGCAGAGTGAATGTTCAGCTGTGCAGTTTTGTGACGGCTTTTAATGGTGTTAAATCATGATGATTTATATAATAAAAGGATATTTTGAAGCAATATCGCGCATTGGAAAAATTATTATAGAAATAAAATTTAAGGGACAAAAATCATAATTATGATACAATATTAAAATAGGATGATTTAATGACTGGGAAATTGCAACTGGTAAATACATGCAAGAAAAAGTAAACACAAACCAAAAAAACTGTTAGTAAAAAAAAAAAAAAGCTGTAACAATATAACCCAAATCAGTCATCCATTCATGACCGTTCTCACCTCAACTAACTGCATTAAGCCGTGAAGAAAAGCTGTTCGACCTTCCTTGTATAGCTAGTATCTTCTACTTCCTCTGGATCGAAAGACTGCCGGGGAAAACTCTTACGTCAAGCAATATTTCTTTTGCTAAGCAGCAGACTTAATGGAGTTCCAAATGATTAGCATTTAAATATAGAAGTAATGGGTTGGTACTTATGTGCTTGAGAAAGCTTAGAAGGGTTATTTGACGCAAAATTTAAGGAATTATTATTAGTAGCAAGTAATCAAGTATTCCTTTGATTATAACACCTTTGAAAGCACAAAAATTAGTTTCCTTTAATACCCACTTGACCACAATATCGTATAGCAGGGTGCTTCATTTTTCCTGTAGTATTAAATAAAAACACATTTCAAAATTTCCCCAAATTGTCACTAATGATACCAATCCAATCTTTATTTTGATTTTCGTGGCAGGATCATGTATTCAATTTTAATAAAATGAAGATTAATACACTTAATAGTTATTACTATCATTTAATAATAATAATAGTAATTGTTAATAATAATAATAATCATAATAATGATTCATAATGATTGGCGTTTTTGCTAAGCCTTGTACCTTTCAGCAGCAATCAGTTTTTAGCAAGAAAGTATTTTGACTTTAGCTGCAAGAACAATATTAATTTCTTTGAGTGAATAATCAAAGAGTCAACATTTTCAGCTGAATAACCAGCACTAGGGCCCCATTAAAATTTAAGATTTAACTCTTTCTTAAACGTTTATATTCAGCTGCACTTGTTGAGTGACGTAAAAAATGGGAAAAAGTCATTCAACTTCAAAAGGAATTTCAAAACGAGCAGAGGAGAATCCTTCAGAGTTTTTTATTAAAGATATACTCAAGTGAGATTAATCTAGTGCATTTCCAAACGGGTATAAATATAAAGCCAAAAGAATGATACGTTTTTATCACCTTTGATAGCTAAGATTCCCTTCTTTAAAGCTAGAAAAAATAGCAGAAAGGCTTTCTCGATATGAAAGAAAATAAACGTTTGGCCATCCGATATGAGTTAAAAGATCATCAAATTGATGTTTTCACTTGGAACAAAAACGCTATTATTCACTACCGAACACAAGTCAAATGATAAAAAGCTGTTTATCAGTGTTTTAAAATAGACACTTGTATACATGATTTAAGCGCTTATAATATTTGCGAATTGAAGCAGGTGATAAAACCCTGATAAAACATCAGATCCCATAAAAACAAGTCGGCGCACGAGCTAGTCAATACTTTCTGGAGATAACATCCTCAAGATGAACCTCTTGATCGGAATTTCAGTCTTCCTGCTTGGAATTTCAAGCTCTCAAGGTAAGATGCGAGAGAAATAATGCTTCCTATAGAAAGAATCTTGCCAAATTCTGCATGAATATTCTCTGCCGTTTTAACAGTAACCTCTTAACTTTTATAACGGAGAAAAATGTATTTAAAATGACGAATTGTGGTGGTACCTAACTGATTCGGTTTCTTTCGGTGAGGATGTCTGGGACCCTTTTGCATTCCCTCTCAAGAAAAATCTCATGAAATCTTGGTCTAAATGTAACCAAATGTTTCTTCAACAAATGCTAAAATTTCATAAAAATTAGAGCACATTACAGGACAGACCTTCCCTACAAACCCCTTACGACAGATACTCTTTCTTTCTTGAAAAATGTCTTAGATTGGACTAAAATTAGTCAAGTACTTCTTGGCATCATCACACACGTACCCCTTGCTTCTTTTAAGTCCGACCTTCCGGTTCCGAAAGTGATCTCCATTACATCATGCGCGTGCTAATAAGCCGTGAGGAAGCCATGCTTTAATTGCTGTCTTGAGCTTCGTCCTACCAAATGGGGTCCAATCAGACCCCAGATGATAATCAAGAATGAGCTGGCTTGGTTGAACAATGTTTCTGGGTTTTTAGGAATTTGGCACCATGTAAAAGCCGTTAAATGCATGATAATTTTGGATTCCAGAGGACTATGTAGACTTGGCTCTCCGAGGCTTTTTCCCATTGGGGTGCAAGTAGGGATAGCAACAAACAAACACATCTATGCATCTTTAGTAAAATCCAACTAGTGGTCTATTATCAATGCTGCGTTCTGATTGGTTGAGCTACTACTAGGCTATATGTTATAGCCGGCTTTAGGGCAGCAAAAAAGGATTTAAGTCTAGCTTTAACTAGCTAAAGTTCTTTTGTCTCGATATTTTTGACCAACTGTTGGATTTTACGAAAACAATTATTCCTATCGTCCTCAAAATAGGGAACAGCCCCAACACTACTGAGTGTGCAAAATATTGTAAACGCGTATAAGTTTTCGATTATATGAATTTTTCGGACACTTATTCCTGGTATACATGCATTGGCTAATCCCATTTTGTTTCCCGGAAATTATTATTTTTTGTTTGTAGCTGATGAAATCGCACTCTTTTTTCACAAGTGGACAGGGAAGGCACACATCTACAATGTCCAATTTCGATCAGTTTATGTTTTTGACACTTTCATGCAATTATTATTATTATTTTATTTAAAATGCCACATTTCAAAAAAGGGATTTCATTTTTCTCGCCACTCTTTTAAAGAGCAATTTTGCTTCATTTTAAACAAATTTTTAGGCTGTGGAAACAAGCCATTTTCTGCACGAGTGGTGAATGGACAAAATGCCTCGCAACACGCCTGGCCTTGGCAGATTTCTCTAAGAGTGAATGGACGCCATATTTGTGGAGGATCTCTAATCAAGAATGATTGGGTCGTTACAGCGGCTCATTGTGTAGATCGAAATCCTAGACCAAGTGGCTATACTGTCGTTGTAGGTAAGTATTTTTGTTTCTTTTTTTCTTTTTTTTTTTCTTTTAATTCCGGCTTCTTAAAATGAGTGATACTGGTCATAAACGTTTTTTTCGACAGAGTTAAATAGGCATAACACAGCTTGCGTTTATAAGCCAGACTTGCCAAAAAATAAAATAATTTTCTTCATTCCCGTTCCAGATTATTATCATTATTATTATTATTACTATTATTATATTTCTTTTTTCTGTTTTTTTTTTTTTTTTTACTTTTTTAACAAGGCGAAGGCTAAGCTTCTTTCTCTTAATTATTATTTTGCGTGTAAAAGAAATCCCCATTAACCTAAGGCCTCACTTACGTTACAAAGAAAGAATAAAAAAAAAATTACAGTAGATAAATCTACTAATATATGGATTGTAAACACAATTTTTATAGGGGCCCATCGGCGAATTGGATCAACTGATGTCCAGAAAACTTTTCGTCTAAAAAAGCTGTTCAAACACGAGCAGTTTAGCATGAGAAATCTGAGAAATGATATCGCCCTACTGCAACTGGATGGGTCAATTTCAGCTAGTTTGAAAGTAAACACTGTGTGTTTGCCGTCATCTGGAAGCAAGATAGGTGCAGGAACACCATGCTATATCACAGGTACTCCAGTTCGAATTGGTTGTGACTAGAATGCCTTAAAATCAGGTTGGACACCTGATGTTTATTACACAACGCTATACTCTTTAGTGCTATCCGGCTATATTTATGCGAATTTATTACGCACATTTTTGAGAAAAGGTGGGGAAATCAGAGTAAGAGCGAGTTGTGTAAGGAAAAGCGTTGAATATAGTGTTTAGCACCGAAGTATAGTGCTAGTGATTAGGGTAAAGCACTGTTTCAAAAACGGTTAGCGTTCAATAATATAATAATCAATGCCATTAATTAACATGTACGTTAAAATTGACCGGCATAGGCAGTCAGCCCTTGATGGTTTAGATGATACGAATGTGGATTACACATCAAATGTGCGGGTTCAAGTTCAACATACTGCCTAATTTTTTTCCTCCGTTTTGTTTCTTCTCTAAAGAGTCCTGTCATGTATTTTGAGTGAAGGTGACAATCTGGATTGGGGTATCCATTCTAGGCACAACCGTTCGAAATTTAACTTCACTTAAAGTAACTGAATTGTGAAGGTGCTGTCTTAGGGCCTTTTTACATTGTACATGAAGGTGGGAGACCTCAGGTAGGTGAGGTAACCCGAGGGCGGGTCAGCCCACCTATCATGTAAACTTGATCAAATTAAAATGAGAGATTATATGGACAAGCGTGTTACCCTACCCAAGCGGGTTACCTCACCTATCTCGGGTCTCCTAGCTCCCTGTAAACAGGCCCATAGATTCTTCCCATGTAAGCTTAACCAGGCACCTGAATCCGAGAATTTTTGCTTGCGGAGTCTGGAATCCGGGAAATTCAGAAATCGTGGATTTGGAATCTGTAATCAAAGGGAAGGGAATAATGGCCCATGTGCTTTATATAGTTCGGACGCCCGACATGGGAAACGGCTTTTTAGAAGGATTTCTCAATTTATTGCAGATAACTCACAGTAATATAAAGAACTTAGAAAAAAACAACAAAACAACTTGAAACAAACAACAAAAAACAAAAAAAACAAAACCAAAATAAAACAAAGCAGGGCAAGAAATGAAGTGCCTTTATCATGTACATTTTATTGATGTTCGCACATTTTTGATAATTTATACAGGATGGGGACGCACCGTCGGGGGAGGTAGTGCTGCTGCCATTCTCCAGCAGGCCATGTTGCCAGTTGCAGAACATAGGGACTGCAGTCGAGTCAACGGAAGGTTAGCTTCTGTTGATGAGAAATCAATGGTGTGTGCTGGTGGGCAAGGCAAAGGTGGATGTCAGGTAAGGTGTAACTATGACGAATCGAACTTTCATATACACTGTAACCCTTTATTCTTAAAAAAAATCGTCCACAATGCTTTTCATTACATATGACAATAACTGTCATAACAAAAACAAACGATGAATTCAAACCGGCTGTTGTCAATTTTGAAGCAATTTTTGCCACCCCATAGCCATTTCGCAGTTTTTGATGGCTGATATTTCCTTCAATATTGCTTGCAAAGAGCTAAACATTCCACAAATTGGTCAAGTTTGTCAGCTCTTTGACTTTTGAATTTAGTTCATAATATAAATGATTCAATAAAGGTTGCTTTTGGCTTTGGGAATTGGGCACTAGGAAGCTATTGTTTGGTGATCACTCAGGCAAATCATTGCATTGTTCTGGATGGCCAAATGCCCAATGCTCAAAGCAGCCTTCAATGAATCAGCTATATACTGTCACGCCTTCTATGAGTTAAGTCGTATGCTAGTGAGAAAAAAATATAGGCAATGACGTCAGCAAAGATTCGCCTTTAGTAACAAGGGCGCTGATTACTAACCTTATGGGAACCGGTCCAATGAGAGACCTTAAAGGGCGCAAAAGTCTTCACCCAACAGTTCTCATACAGTTTATATGATTCTCATATATTCATAACTTTATCATCATCCTTTCACGGGTTCATAACGGACCAATTCAACGACCTGCTCCCAGTTGGCAGTAGTTATAAGAGGATGCCTTACCATTCAATTTCACCTCTGATTATTTTCTGTCATTTCCTGATTAACTCTGTCACCAAACCATTTAGTACAAAAATGACAGAAAATAATCAGAGTTTTTTTCCATTTTTCCCAAATATTCTAACTCAAAAAAAATCCAAAAATCCGATTAATTTTGTAACTTTTGTAAATTTGGGAAAAATGACAGGATTAATCGGCTCGCCCTGCGGGCTCGCGGAAATGACAGAAAATAATCAGAGGTGAAATTTTATGGTAAGGCATCCTCTTATAACTACTCTGAAAGAATTCAATCGCGAATGTGATAAATATTATTACAAAATATATTCAAAAAAGTTTAATTATAAATATAAATATAAAAAAATAATTTTGAAATAAATATATTGTAGAAATGTTTATCAAATATCAAAATCTATTACCTTTCACAAAAAAATTTCACAAATGAAATGTTTTTTATTGAAAAAATTTCACAATTGTGAAGTGAAAATGTGAAGCTTTTGATTGGATTAAAAAAACATATGATTGTCTCATGACACCAAACAATAGCTAAATAGTTATGATTCATATCCTGTTTACCAGACATGACTAGACTTGACTTATAATCTGAATTAGTAATCAGGGGATTTCCCCAACAAAAATAATCTAATCAAATACTAAAATGGGATACGATCATTTTTTTCATTTTATCAAAGATGATTTAGTTGATCCTAATAATGCTTTTATACAAAATGTGGATAATTTTTTGTTTTGTATTTATTTTAAATACTTTAACAGATATGACAGTGAAATTAAGGAAGAAAGAAATGAAGTTTTAGAATATTTTTTCAGGAATATTAAAACTTCATTGATGAGTAAAGGTGTATCTATTGGTGATAGTATAAACAAATTGATAGAATTACAATTCAAAGGTAGAAGAATGAATTTTGCTGAAATGCAGATTAACTTAATTTTATATTGCATCTTGGTAAATGGGTTGAATAAAACAAAAGGAAAAAAATTTAAATATATTAAGAAGAAATTGCATCCTTTAACAAAAATATTGAAAGAGATTTTTTGTGAATTTGATAAGAATGAAATACACAAAGAAAGAACCTTTATTTTTCCATTAAGGTCGCCTAATGCTACTCATGATGAATTTTATATTATTAATTACAAAGATGATTTGTTAGAAAGATCTTTTGGTTGTTATGATGCTATTACTTATTCTGATGATGAAATTTTTGATGATATTCATAATGGAGAATATGATAGAGAAGAATATAAATATGAAAAAGATTATGATATAAAGAGTATGTTTTTACATAGTAATCGTAACAAAGATGAAGAAGATGAAAGGAAATCTAAATATTATAGTATCGTTTTAGATGAGTCTTTACATGGGGATGGGGTAGAATATAAACTTTAAAAATGCAGTTGTCAAGTTACGATCGTCTCTTACTAGAAAATATTATTTTTAAAGAATTCAAAGTAAACTATGACGTCAATGCATTCCAGAGTTCCCTAGCAATTTCAATCGCTGAAAGTAAACTCAAAATCTATTTTCAGTTTTGCTGGTTGCTAGGGAACTCTGGAATACAATCTATTGTTTTCAATGAAACGTGAGGTTATTTTTGATGAGATCATAATCTGAATTAGTAATCAGGGGATTACCCTGCAAAAATAATCTAAACAAATACTAAAATGGAATATCAAAGCCCCGAGGACCAAGATTTTGTTGTTGATGATGGCTATAAACATGATAAAGATCCTGATTATGTTCCTGAGGAAGAGGAATCATCCGATGATGATGAAAAATATGTTGTGAAAGGAAAAGATTTTCAGAAGTTAAGCAAAAAGGCTAAAAAACTCGGCGCCGAATCTCTTGATTATTCAAAGCGGAAAAATAACAAGTACGTGGTGAAGCTGCCAAGTGGAAAGAATTTGCATTTTGGCTCGTCGCAATATCCAGACTATTTAATTCACAAAGATAACGAGCGAAAAGAAAAATATCTTTCTCGGGCGATGAAGATAAAGAATAAGAAGGGTGAGTTGACTTATGAAAATCCTGAATCGGCTAATTTTTGGAGCGTTAATCTACTCTGGTCGGGGAAATAGAGTTTTGAGGCAGAAAAATAAAATTTAAAGGTTTCAAAATAATAATAAAAATGGGTTACAAGTCAACATTGCCAGGTGTTATAACTCCGTATAAAGTTGGTGGGCTTATATTTTCTAGCAAACATCTTTATGAAGATTTGAAAGGAAAAGATGTTGATGCTGAAAATATTATTTCAGACTTCAATGATGAGAAAGATATTCAAGATTTTGTTAATAAAATTAACCCGATAAAAGTTATTGAAACGTATCCTGAAGCAAGAGAAGAGATGGATGGTTTGTTTCCAAATATAACAGGATTTTTATGTTATGAATTTTATGGAACTAGTAATTCTTTAGAAAAGCGTTATAAATTTGCTGATAAGTTTTTTTCAAAATTTGAATATATTGAGCTATAGATTATTGTTTTATATCAAATGTGATATAAAACTTTAATGTGAATCAGAAAAATAATTGAAGTTTAAAAATAAAAAAACCAATAAAATAAAGATGGCTACTGATCTAACTAATCTTTCTATTTCAGAGCTAAAAAAAATAAAAAAAGATAATAAGCAAAAACTCAAGGAGGAGTATAAACAGAAGTTGATTGATGATATAAAGAAAATACAAAAAACAAGAGAAAGAATCAAATCAAAACCCAAATCCAATTCATATAGAGATTATTTTCAGGAGTGTATCAAGAATAAAACAATTCCTCCAGATGCTCCTTCTTATCTGCGCAAAGCACTTGAGAGAGCTCTCAGAGAATATGAGCAAGGAATTGAGAAAGAGAAATCATCTTTGGAAGGATTTGCTAATAAATACATTGTAAAGGGGCAAACTGATATTACGCCATTCGAGTTTTTCAAATCCAAGGCTGCTTATCTCAAAGAGTTTCTCAGGAATCATCGAAATATTAAAGTCAGATTTGTTCTTGTTTGCATGATGGAGCAAATGGGAAAGTCAAGCGATGGAAAGACAAGTCTTTCCATTCAAGATAAAGCTTATTTTAATTCTGAAACACATATCAATCTTGAATCATCCGATGTAAAAGAAATACTGACCAGGGTTATTCGCTCCATAATTGAAAAGATTGCAATTTATCAGAAGAATGGAAGTGGTTGGTATTTCAGGGAAATAATTCATCTTGAGATACACACTGCCGATTACAACCCAATGAGAGGATCATCTTATATTCCACTTCCAGATTGGATAATGCGAAAGAAAGCGATAGTAAGCATTCGAAACAAAGATGAAAAATGCTTTTTATGGTGCGTATTGAGATATCTTCATCCAAGAGACAAAAATGATTTCCGATTGACAGATTTGAAGCAAAAAGAAAATAGCTTGAATACAAAAGGAATTGATTTTCCAGTCAAATTAAAAGACATTTCAAAATTCGAAAAACTCAATCCAGATCTCCCAGGGATAAATGTGTTTTCAGTCAATGAGAGAAATAAGTTTTACCCTCTCCGAATGGCACAGAGAGATCCTCAGAAAACAATCGATTTGTTTTTGTTTGAGAAAGATGGCAAGTATCATTATTCTCTTATCAAAAGTTTTTCAAGATTATTTCGATCTCAAATAACTTCTAGAACGAATGGTCGAATACACATTTGCAAAAGATGCTTCTCTCATTTCTCAAAAGAGGAGTTATTCCAAAAACATATTGAATATTGTTCTTCCAATGAATCAGTTGTTGTAAAAATGCCTCCAAAAAATACGAATCTTGGTTTCAGGAATTATTTTAAAAAACTTCCAATACCTTTTGTAGTTTACGCTGATTTTGAATGTTTTACCAAATCCTTGGAAACGTGCAAACCCAATCCAGCAGGTTCATATACACTTGGTTACCAGAAGCACGAACCATCGGGGTTTTGTTTTTATATCAAAGGAATAGTCCCAAATATTTTTAAACCAATCTGTTTTACAAAAAAGAAAGAAAGTGATAATGTTGCTGAAGTATTTGTTTCAAAACTTGCAATGGTAACAAGAAAATTATACGATGATTTTTATCGACATCCAAAACCTCTCAGATTAACTGAGGAAGAACAGAAATCTTTCAAAGAAGCTAGTATCTGTCATATTTGTTCAAAAGAATTAAAAGATGATAAAGTCAGGGATCATTGTCATTTTACCGGGGAATATCGTGGAGCTGCGCATAACAGCTGCAATCTCCAATGCAAAAAACCATTGATACTGCCTGTCATACTACATAATCTTCAAGGATATGATGCGCATTTGTTTATAAAACAACTTTCAGGTTTGAAGGGTGAGTTGAATTGTATTCCATCGACTGAGGAGAAATATATAAGTTTTTCAAAGAAGATCAAAGTTGACGAGTACAAATCCAAGCGAACTGGAGAAATGGCGACTTTGAATTTTGAAATCAGATTCATCGATTCATTCAAGTTTCTTCAGACGAGTCTTGCGAATCTTGTTGGAAATCTGCAACCGGATGATTTTCAAAATACAAAAGAAATAATGAAAGATAATATTGAACTTCTCTTTCGAAAAGGTGTTTATCCGTATGATTATGTTTCATCTCTTGAAAAACTGACTGAAACACAACTTCCAACCAAAGAGCAATTTTATTCAAGATTGAACGATGAAGACGTTTCGGATGAAGATTACAGTCACGCAATCAATGTTTGGAATACATTCAAATGCCAAACAATCAGAGATTATCACGATCTTTATCTCAAGTCTGATGTATTGCTTCTGGCGGATGTTTTTGAAAACTTTCGAAAGACATGCCTGAAGCATTACAAGCTGGATCCGGCGCATTATTATACATCTCCTGGATTGGCTTGGGATGCTTGTCTCAAGGAAACTGGCCAAGAATTAGAATTGTTACACGATTATGATATGTTAATGTTATTTGAAAGAGGAATCAGAGGTGGAATGACGCATATAGCAAAAAGATATTCGGAAGCGAATAACAAATACATGCAAAACTTTGATCCAAACAAACCTTCTAAATACATACAATATCTTGATGCTAATAATTTATACGGTTGGGCAATGTCTCAATCACTTCCTGTGGGAGGATTTAAATGGATTTCCAATTTGACAAAAGAAGAGGTGATGGATATTCTTGAGAAAACAAATAGCAGCATGAATGACATGGGAAAGATTGGTTACATATTCGAGGTTGATTTGGAGTATCCGAAGGAATTGTGGAAGTCACACAATGATTATCCTTTGGCTCCAGAGAAGATGAAAGTAGGTGGAGTGGAGAAACTTATTAGTCATTTTAAACCTCATAAAAAATATGTTATCCATTATCGAAATCTGAGGCAGTGTCTTGAATTGGGTTTGAAAATTACTGCTGTTCACCGAGGAATTTCTTTCAATCAGAGTTCTTGGATGGAGCCTTATATCAGGAAAAACACAGAACTTCGCAAAACAGCGGCAAACAGCTTTGAGAAAGATTTTTTTAAGTTACTAAATAATTCTGTGTTTGGAAAGACGATAGAAAATATTCGGAAGAGGCAAAATGTGTTTCTGGTTGATAATCGAGAAAAAGCTTCGAAATTATCTTGTCGTCCAAATTTTGAAAGAGCAACAATTTTCGATCGGAATTTGCTTGCGATTCACCTGAAAAAGACGGAGGTCTATTTTAACAAACCTGTGTATGTAGGACAAGCTATTTTGGATTTGTCAAAGTTGTTGATGTTCGACTTTAATTATAATTTCATCCAAAAGAAATATTCTTACAAAAAAGCCAGGTTGCTATTTACAGATACAGATTCCCTCATGTATGAGTTAAAAACCGACGATTTTTATGCTGATATTTCAGCAGATATAAAAGCCAGGTTTGACACATCGGATTTCCCACAGGGGCATGAGTCAGGAATTATATCAGGTGTTAACAAGAAAGTTATTGGAATGTTCAAGGATGAGGTAGCTGGTCAGCAAATAATTAAATTTGTCGGTCTCAGACCAAAAATGTATTCTTTTAAAATTGAAGACTCTAATACTACTAAGAAATTAAAAGGAATTAAGAAAAGTGTTATTAAAAAAAAGATTGAGTTTGAAGATTATGTTGATTGTTTGAAAACAGGAAAAAAACAGATGCGTAGTATGAATATAATAAAAAGCGAGAACCACGATATTTATAGTAAGGAAGTCAATAAATTAGCTTTGAGTGCAGATGATGATAAAAGGATTTTATGCAAAGATAAAGTGAATACGCGGGCTATTCGATAAAATGGATTAAAGATTTTATATTAAAAATATAAAATCATGATAAAACGAGAATATATCAAATATCAAGGAATTAAATTTTATTTTCATCCTTATCATAAAGATTATTTGGCTAGCAAGTGTGGGAAGATTTTGAGCTTGAAATGGAATAATAAAAGAATTTTGAAATTACAAAGCAATTGTTGGGGTTATTTGGTTTTCAATTTTTATAAAAATAATAAAAAAAAAAAATATTTTGTACATCGATTTGTATTTGAAACTTTTAAGGGAGAGATTCCAAAAGGAATGCATACAGATCATGTCGACAACGACAAAAAAAATAATTTAATCAACAATTTACAGTTACTTTCTCCAAAAGAAAATCATCACAAATCAAATTGTAAAGAAGTTGTTTCTTTAAATATTGAAACTAATGAAAAAAGAATTTTTGATAGTTTGAAACAAACGGCTGAATATCACCAAATTTCTGATAGAGCAGTTGGTTATAGTTGTCAGAAAAAAACTAAAATCACAAAATCCAAGAAAGATGGAATGCGATATCAGTTCTTTTATTTCAAAAATTAAATATTTAAACCATAAATAAAATGCGCTACACTGAGGAGGAAATAAAAAAATATATGAATATTCTCCATAGTTACACCAAACCTCCAGAAAAGGAAACCGATCGAAAAACAAAATGCTGGCACTGTAAAGAGTCTGAATTCGATTTAGTTTCGGGTTTTAAAATCTGTACAAACTGTGGTTGCCAAAATGAAGCTGTTCTTGGTTATTTTGATAACAAAGAATATGATAGGCTTCATTTTAGAAAGAAAAGTTTTTATCAGCGAAAGTACCATTTTGAAAAGAAAGTTAATCAAATTTCACAAAGATTAAATCTCTCCGAAGATGAGAAATACAATCTGTATTCAAAACTGATGGAAATAGACAACAGAATCATGGAAAAATTAAACAAACAATTTAATCGAAAAAGAACTATTAACATTGTATTCCTTATAAAAAAAATCCTTGAAGAAATGAATAATCCCAAACACAGTCTTATCGAACTTAGTATTGGAGATCAGACTATGGAAAATTATGAGAATTGGTGGCAAAGTTACAAATCACTCAATACCTCTGTGAAAAATCCAGTAAATGATACCGGTTAAATACCCAAGTAATTCAGATTTGATTGGTGAGTTGAAAGTGTAAACACAACCTCGACCGAGATTGAAATGTTTCCGGAATTCTCGAAAAGCGAGATTGAAAATAAGATGATTAGAAAGTATTGATGAGTTTGATCCGCAACTATGCCTGAAGTCAGATAGTTTGTAAAGAATTTGATTAAAGTTTAATCTTTGAGTGAAGTATTTTATATATAAGTACTGATAAATTAAACATGCTTTAATAAAATTATCATCATAAAACTTTGTTTTATGAGAAGGAAAGTAAAAATTCACATATGCTACAATTGATTCTAACATCTTCTATCTATAGAGTAGATAGAAGATGAAAAATATTATTACAAAATATATTTCTTAAATTCTTTTTATAATATAAAAAAACTTTTCTCAATTTATATTTTGTAATAATCTTTATCTATATTTGGATTGGATTTTGACATCTTCTATCCAAGTTTTAGATGAAAAATATTATTACAAATTATTTTATCAAATTCTTTTTTTATATTAAAAATAAATTTTTCTTTTTATAATTTGTACAACCCTTTTTCAATATTATTTTTTATTTTATTTTTGATTATTTTTACATTATTCAAGTCGTTTGGATTAGCATATTTGAAAGTGTACTTATTTCCGTTTAATTTCGACTTTGCTGTTTTTCTCTTTCCATCCGAGATTAGTTTAATCGACCCAGCGTTAATCTGAAGTGTTTTAGAAGCCTGGTATATTGAGTTAAAAAATCTTTTTTCATTTGTTGACAGATTAGTTGCCAATATTTTTCTAGATTGAAACTCTGGATTGGAAGATTCGTTTAAGATACGTTTCAAATTATCTGGCCGGTTATTCAATTTATCTCCGTCAATGTGAATTATCTTGAAGTACTTGCTTGATTCATCGTTATTAAAGGCTTCCCAAATAAACTCATGTTTCAACAAGCTGATTGGGTTTGAACCTCGAGGTCGAATTGAGATTCTAACAAAGCCGTTTTTATTTGGTTTATTTCCAAGTTCTTTTCCTGTTTTAGAATTATAAACACCTCCGTTATCAGTTGTGAAGAATCTTGAATATGATGGGTGGTAATACTTTGTCATAGTTGATAAATATTATTACAATTTATATTTAATCAATTTTATTTTTATATTAAAAATAAAATCTTTTATTTATATTATGTAATAATCTTTTACAAATATTTCTTATTGTATTTTTTTGAGAATCTGTCTGCAACAGGCGATTGATCAATTATCATTTCATCTATCAGTTTCATTCGATCCACGAATTCTTGCTTATTGAATTCATCACCTCTCAAAGCCGATCGCAGTTCAACCAATACTTTCTCATAGGTTGTAAATGCTATTTGAGACATTTCGATCTTTTTCTTGTAATTTTTCATTTTTGAAACTGAACTCACCAAGACTCCAAGACCATTGATAACACCCAGAATTATTGGATTGAGTGTTATTCCTCCAGCAATAGTTCCTATCACAACTAATCCTCCTCCGGATAGAGTAAGTGTTTCATCAAGAATTTTATATCTTTTGAAAGATTTCTTAAAACACCAGAATTTCTTGTGATAATGTTTATAGAAGTCTTTGAGAGTTTTGATCTCCGATTCTGTTAGTGAGTTATCAATGTGGTTAAATTCAAACAAGTCCTTCATTTATTTATTTAGAGTATATAACTACCATTTAGTTTCTCTTGTATCATTATCCTTTTAAATGCCTCAGAGTCAAAGTCGTAAAAATTAGGAGAAAACATAATTTTATTCAAAACTCCATCTTCGGTTGTAAAGTCAAAATCTTGATTGGGTACGTAATTAGCGCTATCTATAGTTAATGTTGAGCTGTAATTACTCAAGTTAGCTTTTGTAACAATTGTATCAACACTATGCGCCAACCATAAAACAATTTTTTTTCCACCAAAACCATTTGGTAAACTAAAAAATTGTCTTTTACTAGAGGTAAGTAAAGTTAGATAACCAGCAGCTTTAGTATAATTTAAACTCATCAGATGTTGGTTATTTTGTTTATTTTTCTTAACCAAAGCAAAATCTCTGTTATCCCAGTGATAAAAAACCAGGCACAGGGTATAATTTCTAAAATTAGCGGAGGGATTTAAAGTAATAGTGTAATTATTAATATTTAATCCTTCCTTTTTGATATTACTCAAGTCTTTATCTGGGATGGTAATACCATTTAAACTATGAAGATGATTCAGGCCACTAATTACAATACCAGATGCGCCTCTTTTTAATTCGTAATTATTTGCATCTGTGAAGTCATAAATTTGATCAAAGAAACGACTATAAACATGGTTTACCGTAAAAGGAATCAACTCTTTTACCATTCCAAATGTTGCAGCACTACTATTCAGATTTCTATTGAGAGCAAGGTTCAATATACTTTTATTATTTGCGTTAATGTCAACATTGAACTTTACTTGTGTTCTATAAATTTCAAATGATTTATGATAGTCATAAACTTTATCTGGGTCGATATTGCTAACTTTGCTCATAATACCATAAGCAATCATGTAAACTCCAGAAAACTGAAGTGGATACACAGCCAGATCATTTCCATTATTTGGAATACTGACCAAAATGTGAATAAAGAATCTGTTTCCAGTTGTCAACTTCTTGAAATTAATTATGACTCTATGATAATACATAAATTGTGTTTGTTTTTTTGAATCGGTGAATCTGTGTTGAAGTTTTTTTACACTAACATTTCCAAGTTGCAATCCTTGTGACGTGTTGCCATCAACGCTTATCTGGGTTTTATGCCAAAGTTGATAATCAGTGTTAAGTATTTCAAGACAAAGGGTATAATCAGCTCCTCCAACCAGTCTAAAGAAATTAAGCCCAATCTTATACTTATAACCTCCTTGAAAATTCTTTAATATAGTTGTATAAAGAACTTTTGTATTGTATTCGTGAAAGTTTCCTTTAAGAGTTGGAAGGAAAGTTATCTTTTTTGGAATAAAACTGGTTCTATTATCTATTTCATCTGTCCATTGAGTTGGACTTGTCATCAGAAAAGCAAACTCATCTTTGTAATGACTTGGTTGAACTTGAGTTTGGTGCAGATGTCTGTCAACATACTTTTTGTTGGCTGCATCCGAATCTGAAGTTGGATCTTCAAGATTAATTATTTTATGTCCACCGATATTAAGATCTGAAGTCATGGCCCTACTTCCATCTTTTTTAAAGAAAGAACTGAAATCTTGGTTAGAAAGGCTATCATCAACGTACTTTTTGGGAACGGCATCTGTGTTGTTTGTTGGTGTAACAAGATTGATTATTTTTTTATTATTCATGTTCAAATGATTAGTCATTGTATTTGTTCCATTAACGTGAAGATAAGCAAGATCACCGTAAGCCAATGGTATTGGTTGTTTGGAACCAGTTGGATTTGGAAGATTAATTATTCTTTTGTTATTCATATCCAAATTTCCACTCATTTGTCTTGTTCCATCCAATTTCAAAAATACACTGCCATCGACTTTGGAATCGTCAACATATTTTTTATTTGCAGCATCATCATTGTTTGAAGGTGTTTTGAGATTTTTGATTGAGAATTGACTTTTCATGTCAATATTGGAATCTACTGTCAAAAGTGATGTTTTTCCACCGCCAGAATTGGTATCAACATATTTCTTGGTTGCTGAATCGGTATCTGATGTTGGTGATCCAACATTTGTCAATTTTTTTCCAACCATATCATAATTTCCATCCGCGGTGAGATTAAACCCAACACCTGGAGCTCCTTGAACTCCTTTTGCAAATTGAAAGTGATTAGAAGAGTGTTCGTTAAATATTCCCATCTTATTTAATATTTAGATAATCAGTGAAGTTTTTTGAAACGGTTTTCTTTGGTTTGTTAACGTAAAGAAATGAGAATGGTTTTCGTGTCGCCTCTTTATACATATCTTTATCAACTCCCAATTCAGATGAGATTCTGTTTGCTTCTCTGGAAGATGGAAATTCGTACAAACAGTAATGAGAACAATTCAATCGAATATCTTTTGGTGTTTTATAAAATGATTGACTCAGATAAATCACAGAACAATTCTTGTGTCGACCTTGAATAAAATAATCAACGATTTGTCTCTGATTTTTATCACAGACATAATCATCAAATATCACAAGTTTTTGATTGTCTTCGAAATCCATTTCTGTTACAGGAGTTATTTCATCATTACTCACAGAAAGGATTTCATAACCGAGTTTATGTGACATGTCTCTCATTTTTTGCATCAGCCTCTTGTACTTATCCTGCTCCAAATTTCGAGCGTAAAGATAAATCTCGTCGTAATACAACAGAGGTTTCATTAGCATATGGAAGAGCAAATTAGTTTTACCACTTCCACTATTTCCACAAATCAACATTCGAAATGTATCCGATGGCATGAAAGGAAAAAGTTGTTTGAATTTTTTATCTCTGTCATCTTTGCTATCGTAATTTGGTATCTCCATTTTATATAATAAATATATAAATGGATATTGAAGAAATGAAAAAATATTCACAAAATAAGATTGAAGCAGACAATCTTACTAAACAGGTTCGACAAAAAATAAAAGAGACTATTTGGGAAAAACAGAATTTGAGAGAAGGATTTACTGAAACATTCAAACCTCTGATTTCTCAGTTTGAAAAACCTGATGACCCAAAAGCACAAAATATATTTACTCAAAACCAAAAAATGTTGCAAAATCAGTTGGCTCTTACAGAAGGTATCAGAGCCAATCAAAAAGCCATTACAGACGGATTTAGTCAGTTTGAGAGATTGGCTGATATGCAAGAGTTACCTGGAATAGGTGCTATTGAAGATGATGATAAAGACGATCAAGCTCGAGCTCCTTTACCCAAAGACGATCAAACTCAAGCTCCTTTACCAAAAGAGGATAAAGCTCAATTCACAATAACTAAAGATTATTTTGATAAATTTTTACTTGATAAAAAATCACAAGATACACTAAAAAATAATGGTTTTGATATTCTTCCTTCTTATTATTTTGATAAAAATATAGATATTAAAGATCTTGATAATTTAATCGATAATGTCAAATCAGATATCTTAGGTCTTCATGAAGAACTTAAAAACAAAGCAACTTTTCCAACAAATGAAAAAGGGTATTTAATAGCTGAATCTACAGCAAAAAAAAGGGGACCTAATCCAGAAACAAAAGAAAAAATAGAAACTTTCAATGTAATGAGCATATATATGAAAAATTTAATGGATCTTTTAGAATTTAGAAAGCAAACTGGTTCTGGAATGTTCAGCAACCCAAAAGAACTACTTCATAGATTTGAGTTACTCAATGGATCGCTTGTTGCAGGAAACAATGGTGTGCTTCCTGAATACATTCAAATATCACATCGACTCCGAGATCTCGGGATCCTGACTAATACGCAACTTAATGCGCTCCTCAAAAAAGTTATCCAAACATATTATAAATGAATGAAAGCGCAATTCATATTTCCTCTGTAAAAAGAGAAAAAATAGGAATAAACAAACCTCACGATTTTTTGGTCAAATTTAATCCTCCTTTGAAACTTGATTCACAATTCAAGCATTATCTTGCTTTGGACAGGTTGTCAATGACTTACTCTTGGTATAACATCCGGAGTAGTTACAAAAACAACACAATTAAATACACCCACAACGGATCTACATGGCAAACTATCACCTTCACAGACGGAATGTATTCCTATTCTGACATTAATGACTACATTCATCAGTACATGGAACAAAAAAATCATCACACAACAGACGCAAAGGGTGTGAAAAATTACTCAATAAATCTGTCTTTCATTCTCTCCACTTATCGAGTCCTGGTAACACTTGAGGGAAGTTTTCAACTCGATCTGAGAGGAACAGATTTCGGAGAACTCATTGGATTTGAGAAGAAACTTGTGACTAAAACTGAATATGGAACCAAACTTCCAAATATCACAAAATCTATTGATTCTCTTAATATTAATGTGAGTGCTATAAAAGACTCTGTTGTAAATGGAGTGAATACAAACACAATTGCTGTTATTCCAACGGATAATTTGACAAGGTCGTATCCATTCACTTTTGAACCAAAAAGGACATTGTACTGTCCTGTAAGTTCTAATACTATTTCTGAAATGTATATTACAGTAAATGATTCACTCGGTCAACCTATTGACTTGAATGGTATTGATTGGTTTATGACACTGTTGCTTCGCCATACTGAAGATAGCAATGTTGTATAATTATATAAATAAAATGATGCGTCAATCAGAGTTTAAAAAAAAATACGATCCTGACACAGGAAAGTTTTTAAGAAAACATATTTACGGAGAAGGAATAATGGATAAAGCAAAATCTTTTCTTAGAAGAAAACCAACCAAAAAAAAGGTAACATTTGCTCCACCTCCCAAACCAACCCCTGCCAGTTCAAATAAAAAGGCTGGTGACAAAATAGTAAAAATGCTTTCTGGAAAAAATCCTCCATCTCGTAAAACAAATAATCGAAAAATGACACAGCAAGAAATCAATAATAATGTGCTAAAAATTATGTCTGGATCTGGAAGAAAAAAATAATATAATCTATTTATTAAAATGAAGTCTATTAGAAACCCAAAACATCTTGAAAGATATGAAGATGTTCTTTTTGATCTTGAACAACCTCTTAATATTGCCCCAGCAAATAACACCGTTCAAGTTAGAAATAATCTTAAATTCATTGCTGACAATTCAGGTGAAGCCACTCCTTTTGATTGGTATAATGCTAGAATAGCAATGGACTTTAAAGTTGAGCAACATGATGGAACTGATTTTGTTATTGGTGCTAATGTAAATGATGATAGTATTCTTGCTGCTAATAGAGCGCAAATTACTACTTACGAAGCTGACCAAATGGGAATAGTAAATGGCGCTAATTCTTTTATTTCAAGATTATCTGTGCTGGCAAATGGAAAGGAACTTTATCAGTGTAATTACGCCAATCATAGTGTAAATATAAAAAATTTGCTTGAATATAATAAATCTTACGCTGATAGTGTTGCAACAAATGAATTTTATTTTCTTGATACATCAACAAGTGCTAATAAAAATAGATTTACAAGAAGAAATGTTACTCATCGACAAAATGCAGCTAGTAATGCAGATGAAGCTGGTCTTATGATAGATAACACTCCTGCAACATATAACGAAGGATTTGCAAAACGAAAAGCTCTTCTTGGAACTTCAAGCACAGTACACTGTGAAATTCCTCTCAATAGATATTCTTTCTTTGAGGCACTTGAAGACAAATTACTTCCAAACACCAAAATCGAAATAAACTTTGAGATTGAAAAAGATGATAATCTGATATGGAGAACCGGAGGAAATCGATGCCGAATAGTCATTACCCGTCTTCAACTGTTTGTGCCTCGATTAATATACAATGAAAAAGGACATAAGATTTATATGAATGAGTATCTCCAACCTCAAAAATGGACTTATCTCAATGAAGTTGTTGAATCTAATCTGGCTACTAACCAAGCTGTTGGTAATTTTAGAATTACAAACGGAATTTCAAAACCTCGCCATGTATTTGTTTTCTTTATCAATACTCCAAATATTGAATCACAGACAGCAAATCCATTTTTATACAATACTTTCAGCGTTTCCACAGATCCTCGAACTCTCAATAGATGTTATCTTGAAGTTGGAAATGGAAATGAATACCCCGATATTCACTACAAACCTTCAGAAGATCCTTCAAGAGTTTTCCGAGATGTAATGTCTTATGTTTTTGCCAACAATGATTTTCAAGGTGGAACACTTCTTAATAGACAGAATTTTGAGAATATTTTCCCATTTGTGTATTTTGATTTGACAAAGCAGAAACTAGACTTGAAGGACGGAGTTACTAAACTATCTTTTCATTATGAGTTATCTGGAGCGACTGCTGCAAATTATAATATTTACGCTCTTGTTTTGCATGATAGAGAAGCAGTAATAGAACAGCAAAGTGGAAAACTACTTCTCAGAGCTTGAGAAAAAATAATATAACTTAATATATAAAATGTCATCTTATATTGAATACGGCGTAAAACTTTCAGACGGACAAAAATCAAAACTTTTAAGTGCAATTCAAAAAAGAACACCTTTGACACTTCGATTAAAACATTCTCATCTCACTGGCCCTGATGAGTTAATGTTGACACAAAGACAGTTAAAAAAAATAAAAAAATCACTTGAAAATGGAACAGGATCAGACTTGAAAATAAGTCAAACACAGATCAGAAGTTTAGTAAAGCACGGGGGAAACCTTTTCACAAGTCTGGCAAGAATTGGTGCTAAACTTCTTCCCCTTGCAGTAAAGGGAGTTTCAAAAGTTGCTCCTGCACTTGCTACTGGAGCTGCAAATGCACTTGGAGAAATAGGATTAAAAAAACTGTTTGGACGAGGTATTCCAATTCCAAAAAAGTTTTTCCCATTTCTTCCTCCTTTTGCAAGTGAGTTTACCAAGGCACAAATAGATCAAATCAACAAAGTTTTCAAGACAGGAGGACGACTGGTTATCAAACCAACTCGAAAACAAATAGAGGGTGGACTCTTGGGAACACTTGCATCAATCGGAATACCAGCAGCAATTAGTCTGCTTCCAAAGTTGTTTGGATCAGGTCTTCAGGTTGACAGGGGATCTTCAACTAACACAAGAAGTGTTTATGTTCCTCCCACACAAGGAGAGGGTTACTATCCTCCCCCCTTTATTGGAAATTGGGAAAATCCAATAGGTATGGGGATAAAAAAAAAGGCAAAAAAAAACACCAAAGGCAAAGGTCTGTTGCTTGGAAAAAACAGCCCATTCAACTCAATTCCCATCATAGGAGACATTTTGTGATTAAGCCCCTTTCAAACTTTGACTTGATGGATTGGGTAAAAAAACTTGGCTTGAAACACTTCAGAGGAATCTTTAGTCGAGACAACCTTCCTCAAAAGATAAAAAAAGAATGTGGAATAATAAATCTTGATGATACACAAGGACCTGGCACACATTGGGTTTGTTACAGAAACTTGGATTCAATTGTTGAGTATTTTGATCCATTTGGTCTGATAATGCCGAATGAGGCTTTGAAGTATTTCAGGTCTTCTGGAAAACAAATAGTTTATTCCTTGGATGAAATACAAAATC
Organism: Porites divaricata; assembly: GCA_038088405.1. Taxonomy (NCBI): domain Eukaryota; kingdom Metazoa; phylum Cnidaria; class Anthozoa; order Scleractinia; family Poritidae; genus Porites; species Porites divaricata. Next base: position 9,755,751 of record JBBMOI010000008.1, on the reverse strand, counting down.
GAAACACTGTTCTTTGCGGTTATTGGTGCCTTTACTACTTGTTTGAGAGACAGAATGGAAAAAGTATTCTTGATGTAATTCACAATCCTCATTTTGATAATGATAACAGTGATTTTATAAAAGAATACTTTGGAGGATAAAGATTATTACAAAATATAAAAAGAAAATTTTATTTTTAATATAAAAAAAGATTCTTTGAATAATATTTTTCAAGATTAAATATAAAATTATATTTAATCTGAATCCACTGGTGAATCCTTCATCTTTCTGACCTTCTCAACTTTCCTTTCCAATTCTTTCACAGTATCAACAATAGAATCAAATTTTGTGTAAATATCAATCAATCTAAAAAGTTTCTTTTTTTTCTCAGATTTGATTTTCAACCAAGAATACTCTCCTTTTCGTATTTTTTCCCACATCTCACATTCACCAGCCATTAAAACTCGTGAAAGATCTGGATTCTTTCCCCGAAGAATCTCAAACTCTTCAATTATCTTTTTTCTTATTTCTTTCTCAAATTCTTTGAGTGTTTCAACATCCATATTTTTTTCTATCTCTGAAAAAAATTTTGCTTCCATTTTATCTATGCTTATACTAAACTTCCCCTTACAACTTGTTTGAGAATATTTGATTTCTCACTTAACTCTGCAATCAACTCAAATATTTTAAAGAATCGATTATCATTCTCCAATCTTGCAAAACTGGCATATTCATAGCTCTCATTTAACTTATTATAAATCTTCTCAAGTTCACTTTTTACAAAATTAGCCCTCAGTGACATTTTATCTAAACATTATACTAAATGAAAGAATCATATTGCATCAAAGATAAAATGGTAACTCCTTGCACCGAGCCAAGTGGTTACCAAACTGATAAAAGAGGAAGAAAACAATTCTTTTGTCATTGTGCGGTTTGTGGAATTAAAAAGGTGAGATATGTTAAAATGGGAACAACCTCCCAAACTGGAGCTGGAGGAAAGAAAAGAAAAACGAAGAAGAAATCAAAAAACTAATTGGCCCGTCTGAGAAGGCGGGCAAACAATCTGGAGGAGATTTATTTGACACTGTTGTTGGAACAGCTGCAGAAGCATTCGTTGAACATGCTTTGCCTTGGATGGGGAAAAAGGCAGTCGAAATGGGGCGATATGGAGCAAGTGAACTTATGAGAAACAAAAAACTGCAAAAAAAGGCTGTAAATTACGGAATCAATAAACTGACTCCTTTTATTCAAGATTCTGTTGGAACAGCAATGAATCAACTTTCTGTCAAAGTCAGACCCAAAAAGAGATATAAAACCAACAGACGCGATTTGGATGGAGCTGGAATTGATCCTGTGACTGTTGTAAAAAAAGCTCCAGATATTGCAATGTCGACTACTCAAGAATTGATTCCATCTTTGAAACCAGTCTTTGATAGATATAAATCTGGCGATATCATGAAATCAGCTTTTGGATCGGAACATGGTGTGACATCTGGTAAATTCTGGAGACGACCCACAGCCGCTGAAGAAGCCAAGATGGGAATAATAAAAAAGGGTTCTAATCCAGAATTATTTTTCAGATTTGAAAAACCTTCACGAAGAATGAAAAAGACAAGATTTTTTGAGAACAATCCAGAAGCTCTGGCAGATATGAATAATATCATTTCTTCCAATCCTGACACATGGCCTCAGATCCTGAGAACCAAATATCAGATTATTGTTGATGAACACTTCTGGGAAAATAATCCTCTGACAAGTTTTGGAAGTGGAGTTGATGTTCATAAAGCAATTCTCAAAGTTGCACCAAAAAAAGGATTTACACTTCCCGGTCATAAGTATACTGGCCCCGGTAATCCACTGGAATCTCAATTGAGATACGATCCTCAAACTGGTGAGATATTGGAAATATTTGAACAACCAACTGGACGAACAGATGCTGTAAGTATGCAACACGATGTTGATTACTCTGTCTGTGGAAACAAACCAACAAACGAACAAGTGAAATGTAAAAATGAAGCAGATAGAAAAATGATAAAATCCTTGGATGCAATTCCTCGAAACCAGAGACAATGGGGACATTTTTTAGCAAGAACAATGATTAATACAAAACAAAAACTTGGGCTTGGACTTCAAAAAAACGCGAGTCGGCGTTGAGTAGTGATTGGTCTCAACAACTTGCCGACGAACTTCACAAACCAATCACAAGAAACTTTCAAAAGAGATCAGTAATCTCAAATGGAATTGATAATATCTGGGCTGCTGATTTGGTAGAAATGCAAAAGTTCAGCAAGTGGAACAGGAGGATAAAGTATTTGCTGATGGTCATTGATGTGTTTAGCAAGTATGGTTGGATAAGAGGTTTGAAAGACAAAAAAACTGAAACTGTGAAAGAAGCATTTGATGATATTTTTGAAAGAGGGCGACAACCAAAGATGTTGTGGACTGATAAAGGTTCTGAATTTATCAGCAAACACTTCAAAGATTTTCTGAAAAGCAAAGGTATTAAACTTTATCACACTGAAAATGAAGAGAAATCTAGTGTGGTTGAAAGATGGAACAGGACAATGAAAAACAAGATGTGGAAGATGTTCTCTGTGAATAACAACACTGTTTATGTGGATAAGATAGATAAACTGGTTAATGATTACAATAATACTCAGCATTCTAGTATTAAAATGACTCCTGTTGAAGCGAGTAAAAAGAAGAATGAAAAAACAGTTTGGTCGAATTTGTATGGCGAATCTATCTTCTTGAAACCTGAGAAACCAAAGTTCGAGATTGGAGATCATGTTAGAATTTCAAAGTACAAAAGAAAGATATTTGATAAAGGTTACACACCAAACTGGACAGAGGAGATATTTGTGATTAAACAGATTAATCCAACAAAACCTGTTACGTATTCAATCGTTGATCTGATGTCGGAATCGATCAAAGGATCTTTTTACGAACAAGAACTTCAAAAAGCAAAACAGCAGACTTTTAGAATAGAAAAAGTTATCAGAAGAGATAACAAGAAAAAGATGGCATTAGTAAAATGGAGTGGATACCCTGATAAATTTAACTCATGGGTGAGTTTCAAAGACTTGGTTAATTTTTAATACAAATTTTGTATTAAAAATCTCATGTTTGTTCCTCAATGTCGGAAATAATTAAATCCTCAACATTTCCAACCTCAACAGTCACATCATCATCATCACTTTCACTATCAACTTCTTCCTCGGTTATTGTCAAAAGAGATTCTCGAGGTTTCAATGGTTTTACATAGCACTCATGAACTTTTATTTGAATAGATGTTACAGTCTTGCTCAAGAATATTCCTTCTACTATCAATGCCATTTTGACATTGCAATACTGATCAATATATTTAAAAGGATTCAAATCTTTCTTCCCCCTGGTCTTGAACAAAGAAAGTATTTTCTTTGACTTCTCAGAGTAAATAAGTTTTGCGTAAAGAACTGGAGCAGCTGACTCATCTTTTTTTGTTTTCTTCTTTCCTTTTTTATCAACAAATTCAACCTGTTTGTAATAAAGGGGGGAAGACAAGGTTGATGCCATATCAGATCCGTATTCAGTTTCAAGATGTTTGCAGCATAATTCCCTGATATTACTCAATGCATCAAAAAATGCTTTTTCCTCTGTATTTGGTTCGGTATCTTTTCCCCAGAGACAAACTGGGATGCTATAACCAACAAGTTTGTTATTCTCTTGGTTTTTCTTTTCATTTACTCCAAAAGAGAAAAGAAACGGAGTTTCAATTACGAGAGCACCTTTCTTTCCATTTGGGTATTTGACTTCAATTGGGATTCGTTTATACTTGATTTTGCTATCTTTGACTTTGAATTCTTTGGCTTCATTGAAAATAATATTTTCTGGTGTGAGACGATCATAACTTGACAACTGCATTTTTATTATTATAATATATTATTTTTTAAATCAAAATTTATTTAAAATATATAATCCTTAATAAAATGATTACTAGTGGCCCCGAATTTGATAATTTTGAAGTCAAACCAGGAATGGAATTAGAATCATTCGATATGAAACAAAAAGATAAAATATTTCTTAATCACCCCTTCAAAATTCTCATGTTTTATCTTGGAAAACACCCCCCTTATTACAGCAGATGGGATGGTGTTGATTTGTGTGATTTTTACTTTGAAATGCTTGATGATTATAACAAATATGGAATTAGTTTTAGAAGAAATAATGATATTTGTGGTTTTAATAGTCTCTATGTAATAGAAAACGATAATTCAAAAGAAGATCATGAAATTCGTTTCAAAAGTAAATACAAATTTATTTCTACTTATCATTATGATTTGAAAACTCTTCTTTTTAACAAAGTAAAAAAAATTAACCTTGACGAACTCAACAAAGAAACTGAATCACCTTCATCACCTATTGAATCTTCAGAGTCAATTCTTGATATCATTCCATTCATGGATCCTCTTGAAAGAATTAAAATTAAAAAACCAGCTGCTGAATGGGAATTATTAGAAAAAATAAGATCAATTGAAAAAAAATATAAAATCTCTCAATGGGAATACTTGAAAAGAAAAACAATCAGAGAACAAAAAAATAAATATCTCCAGGTTGCTTTAATGGATCCAAAAGTGTATAATAATGACAAACTTTTTCAAAAATTAAGATTTGGATTACTAGACGATTTTAATGGAGAATTTGAACATTATTCTCGTTTAATGTTCACAGACGAAAAGCATGAAGAGTATCTGAAAAAAAATTTCAAATTAATAATAGATATGTTAAAAAATATTAACTATCTTATTAATGAAGGAAATAATAAATATCTTGGAATTATTGAATAATTAAATCCAAATCCGATAAACATTTCTACAATATATTTATTTCAAAATTATTTTTATATTTATAATTAATCTTTTCTAAATATAAAAATAATTTTTGTAATAATATTTATCACATTCGCGATTGAATTCTTTCAGAGTAGTTATAAGAGGATGCCTTACCATAAAATTTCACCTCTGATTATTTTCTGTCATTTCCGCGAGCCCGCAGGGCGAGCCGATTAATCCTGTCATTTTTCCCAAATTTACAAAAGTTACAAAATTAATCGGATTTTTGGATTTTTTTTGAGTTAGAATATTTGGGAAAAATGGAAAAAAACTCTGATTATTTTCTGTCATTTTTGTACTAAATGGTTTGGTGACAGAGTTAATCAGGAAATGACAGAAAATAATCAGAGGTGAAATTGAATGGTAAGGCATCCTCTTATAACTACTGTTGGCTTGTTAGCTCAATTGGTAGAGCACTGCACCGGTATCATAGAGGTCAAGGATTCGACTCCTGTACAAGCCTGAGTTTTTTTTTCAGGCTTTCTTTTCGCAACTGCAAAAGTTGCGTCTATAAATGTGATGATCTTCTTTCATATAATCCCAGAAGTCTTTGTGTAAGTGTTACCTTTGCTTCATAAGAGTCCACAAATAAACCGTAAAACGTCTTTACGCTTCACATGCTTCACATTTTTATTTTTCCTTTTCTCTCGGCGCTCGCTCAGCTCGCGCTGTCTTCTCGATAACCTGGATGAGCTACGTCATTACACAAGACAAGCTTCCGCTTCCGGTTGTTTTTCTAGTACAATCTCTATAGGTAACATAAGCTACTTTGACCCAGTTTCCTTCTTGTTTTTGTCTTGTTTTGTTCTGTTTTTTAATGTGGCGAGTTCCTTATTTTATTTCATTTTATTTTATTTTTTCTTATTTTTCCTTTTTTTTTCTGAAATTAGATACATTTACAGTTCTTAAGAATTTAATTACCAAAAGGTATTGAATGAGATGGAATAATTTTATGTGAGCCGCAGCGAAATCTCGTTTGAAGAGAAGATTTTGCAGCCGTCGCCTTGGTCACTGCCTAAGATCTCTAATCAGTTATGTAGGAGCTGCTCTTAAGGTCTCTCCTAATTGGTCACTGGAAACAATGACATGTCATTCTTCCCATTGTTTTAGTATTGTTTGGGGTTAGGGAAACGCAACATTTGTGACTTCTCTTCCGAGTAGCAGCTACATGACCCTCTCTAATTATAGAGGGAAAAAAATTCACCATATTATAATTTTCTCTGTAAATAAGCAGAGTATTTGCGAACTGAAAAGAAATCGCAGGAATACCCAAATCATTTTTTTTTTCGCTTTTCTTCTTTCTAGGGAGACAGTGGAGGCCCTTTTGTGTGCAATGAAGGAGGGCGATTTGTCTTACGAGGTGCTGTAAGCTGGGGGCATTCTCAATGCAGAACTGATCACTACACAGTGTTTGCTCGAGTGAGCAATTTCATAGGCTGGATCAACTCTAAGATGTCAGGTAAATGAGTTGATTCTTTTGTTCTTTGGAACAGTTTTTTATTGTGCGCAGTTTCTAAGTTAGCGTAAATCATCTATTAAGCCCTCCTGTGAGGCTTATTTATTTCGAACACATTTTAGGGGGAGGCTTAAAAGAGAAGGGGGGCTTATTTAATTCAGCAAAGACAATGGTGTTAGTTCTCCATAAAGACCTAGAATACATAGTGAAAAAGCTCAAGTACAAGAAGTTATAGACGTCATGCAGCCGAGGATCGAAAACTCACGGGCAAGTCCGAAATTTCAGCAAGTGAATAAACCATCTTAGATCAGTCCAAACAAAGTTTTGCAGTCGTGATTGATTCATAAAGTCTATCATTTGTCCGTTAATAATAATAGGGGGAGGGGCAGGAGGGCTTAAAAGGGAAGGGGGTTCATTTACTTTCTTCCCCTGAAATGGGAGGGCTTATTAGAGAGGGAGGCTTAATAGAGGATTTACGGTACGTTATGTGTAGGTCTTCATACATTCTGAGTAGTGAATTACATAGAGTAAACATAAAGATCAGACTATGATTCAATCGGTTGCTTACAAAAGATTAGAAAACGATGGAAAATTGTAAATTGTCTCCCCAAAAAGTGGTGCGAGGTGGTGAATTTCTTCAAAACTAGCTTGCGTTGACCATATTTGGAAGACGTTTACGATATTCAGTAAAATGACGTCAATAATACAGGATATCACAAAAAAGGACAGCAATCGAGAAGCTGGAGACGAGTTTGTTTTGGTAGACCCGAAGAGAAAGGCGAAAAGGTTAGCACGTTTTACGAAAAGAAAAAGCTAATCCAATTGCTGGTTTTCAGTGTCACGGTTTTAAAAATAAATCAGAGTCAAATCAAAACAGTTCAATAGATAAAGTCCAGAATCTGGAAAATGAAAGGAGGTAAATATGCAAAGACTCTCACGAAGATTGCGGTTAGAGCAATATTTCATATACAAGATATCCTGAGAAATGTGCAGGTACATCTGGATGGGCACCAACAGAAACATCTGTCACCGAGTCATGCTAAAAAAGACTTATAATTTTCAAGCATCTCTCAAGCAACTCATAAACGTTAGAAGTACATGTAATACCTTTTTCTCATACAAGGAAAATTCCCCGAAATGAGTCAATTTTGGAACCTACATGACAACTCTCTCGGCTGTCATGTAAATCCCATATCACGCAAACGTTTAGAAATTCAAGTATACTTTATTACAAAACCAAGAACCCTTGCCAGGCGAAACTTTGCATGAATATTAGTTTTTGGCTCCTCTTATACATCATAAAAGTAAAATCTCAGTAGAATCGATAGTTTTGTATTTTGAGTTTTAGTGACATTGTGTGAAAACCAACAACAACCATTAAACATGTATTTTTCTTTCTTATACCTGTAGGTGGAGGAAGCGGTGGTGGTGGTGGAGGAGGAGGAGGAAGTAAGTAAATTTAACTCTTCAAATGATTTAATAATGATAATAAATCGTAAGATAACAACAATAATGATAATGATAATGACAATAATAATGATAATGATCGTTATAATGATGATAATACCAGTTAACAATGGAACAAGTCTGTGGCCGCACAACTTGCCACCCAGACTTTGTTTCGTTTTGTATTGTTTTTTTTTTTGGTTTGATATAACACCTTTGTGGACATTCCAACGCCATAAATTCTTAGTCTTTTGTGTCAATAAACTCAAAAATGGCTTTTTCGTTAACTTTTTTGTGTTTTTTTTCCTGTCTGATATTGTGTAAGTTGTATTCCAAAAGTGTTTTTGTTATTAATCACGTCAAGTGCAAAGAGCCTTCTCGTTTTTTTTGTTTGTTGTTAACGAGCTCCCATATGTTCAGGTTATTATTTCAGATTTTTATTTCGGTTTTTTAACCCTCTAGTCCCATACGTCGGTTTATTCGTTCAGTATAAGTTCTGTCTTTTCCATGCTTCTCCGCAACTTACTTTTGTCAGTATGTTCAAAAATGCACGCTTATGGGATTCACTCATGCTCATTATTATAGATGTCACGAAGTGTCTCCCTTTCTCGTTAACCTCACCTTATCGAAGTCAATTCTATCAGACATGAAAAAATAAATGCGCAATTTATAAATTATTGTGTCTAATTTGAAGAAGGCAAAAAAAGTGCTATAAATTTTCATTTTTGTAAATTATAAATATATTTAATTGATTCGGCTTGGTCGCGTAAATATTTAGTATTGGGAACCTTACGATCCGACAGCGGCGACGTCCATTAAAATGTGGCTGAAATTAGTCTCCGCGTCCTTTCAAACCATTTCGCGATTATATCAAGTCGCCCAGTTACTTAAAAGAGGGGAATTGTTGGAGCTGAAGAGAGGGCGCCGCACCCGATCGAGTTCAGACAGAAAAAACTTGGTCATTTCAAGTCGTAGTCGTGCAGGGACGCAAAGAGATGTACAGAAAAGCTTAGTTCACATGCAGAGTTGTTGTTTTGCTGACTAAGCCTATTGATTTTTGACGTTGCCGTTGCCGTCGTAGTTTCGTAAGGTCCCTATTGTCGTCCATTCTCCGAACGCCACTCGTTGGGTGAGTTTAATCGACCTTGGAGGTCGGATCGTGTCGGTAGTGCTAATTATCGCGCTTTTACACTGTTAACTTTTACTGATATGTTATAATTTGCTGTTTTTGCTCTCCCAGTTTACAAGGAAAGCCCAGGAAAAGCAATTATGATAGCTCTTAAATGTCATAGTTATTCATATACTTAGTTTTTGTCGGCATTTAGTTCTGGCCAGAGCTATGGTTCTTGGTTCTGGTTAAAATTACAGTAAGTTTTAACTTCCTCTGTAATTTAGGTTGTGTAGATAACAATAGAGGGTTCCCAAAGTGGACAAGGTACTGCCCCTGGCACTCTTGGATAGGTGTACGCGTCATAAGTATGGGATTTCTTCGCCCGTTTATCAAACGTTATTTGCGGGGAAACCAGTGGTAGCGTCGCCAAATGCCGGCTGTTCTCTCAGGCTAAACGTCTTACTTTGTACTTTTTACTTGTCTAGGTTGTGAAGATAAAAATCCCAGGTGCCGATATTGGTCAAGGTACTGCTCTAGGAATCGTTACGTGAGGGCGAATTGCAGAAAGACGTGCAGACTTTGCTAAAACGTGAGTTCTAACAAAATAATCACAGTCACACCTCCCGTAAGCGACGGCCAAAATGCGAAGAGTTAGCGGCATGGTCGCTTAAGGGAAGTTGTCGCTTACGAAAATAGAACCGCAAAGGGTCTCTTCTTAGAAGAAGATCGAACATTATTGTCTATACATTTCGAAAGTGAATTCACCGCATGCAGTTTCCAAGTAATACGATCAATTTGTTTAGTTTCATGTCTGCACTAAAAAGCTCATCGCATTCTCCTATGAGTGTGGTAAGTACAAAGGACGAAAATATCAAACCATGCGTTTAGTAATCAGGGGCACCCAGCAACAATTTCCTCTTAAATGCATTGAAAGCACTTTCTAAGCTATCGAGGGTACTTTTAAATCTCTAGAAATGCATTCTAAGCGGCGCTATAAAATTTGTATGTGTTCGGTCACCCTAGGAGAACTTGAGTCTTTTCGACATTACAAGGGCTTCAGCATTATTATCCCGAAAATTTTACATAGATGCAATTTAACGTTTTACGAAAGAGAAAATTTTTTCTGTTTTCCTCTCTCCATTACGTTTTTGAATCCGAACATTTTAGGTTTCCTTTTTCTACGAAAAATAGCCCAACAGGGGAAATGAACTGTGAAAAAATAAAGTTTAGAAAATCTTAGGAAATTTATTAGACTAGCTTCCACAATTAATTGTACATGAATGGAAAAGGCATCTAAAAATTTTTGGCCGTTCTAAACTAATAGAAAATTTTAGTCCATGTTTGCTTTTCCGAACAGATATATTCAGAAACGTTCGTTGGGTGCCCCTGAGTCGTCGCTTACAAGAGGAATGAAACAACAGGAAAATTCCAAGGCCGTCATCCAAAAAATGTGGTCGTAGTCGTTTACGATAGCTGATCGTTTACGAGAGGTTGCAACTGTAGAGACGTTTTGGATAGGTGTACGCTCATGCGAGGTGCTCGCTTACGAGAAGTGCTCGCACATTGAGGCTCCGCTGTATTAAACACTGAAAACAGGGAGAGTTGTTACATATTCAGTTCACTGTTAACAACGAAACCAAGCAAACACAACAACAAAACCAACATAAACAACAAAAATGCGTACTAAGGGAGTTATAATTTTGGCTAATTATTTTATTCAATACCAAGCCTGCCTGCTTTTCTTTTTTTTTCTGAAACCGGTTGCGAATTAAATCAACTCTTCGCATATAGTTTTAATGTATTCCATACCATCTTGCTGATTCACTGATAATCAGACTTCAGTCTTACTAGTGAACCGTGAAAGCCGGATATAACAACAGTTTTATAAGGATTTCTTGATATCTTAACTTCCTATAAATTAATTAATTAATTTTTTTTTTAACTCAGACGTTTGCTGGGCACATGCATCAAGAAGGAAAGCTGTCGTCATAATGATAATAAAAGTATTTAGAGGCACAATATAGAGCATTAAAAACGTGTTTACCACCATTGAGCGTTGGATTTTAATGTGTTTTTTTTTTTCTTTCTTTCTTTAATTTCTTTTCTTTTCTTTTATCGCTATTTATCAGTAACTTCTTAAAAATTTTGTAACGAGGAAAACTGTATTTCGGAAATGACGAACTGTGGTGGTACGTAACTGATTTGATTTCTTTCGGTGTGGATGTCTGGGACCTTTTGCATTCCCTCTCAAGAAAAATTACATTGTCATCTTAGTCTAAATGTGATCAAATGTTTCTTCAACAAATGTGAAAATTTAGTAAAAGGTTGAGCACATCACAGGAGAGAACTTCCCTACAGGCCCCTCACGATGGGCACCGTTTCTTTCTCAAAAAATGTCTTAGACTGGACTAAAATTAGTCAAGTACGTTTTGGCATCATCCCACAAGTACCCTTGCGTTTTTTAAATCCGAACTTCCGGTGGTCGTCATTTGCATGTTTGCGCCTGCTAATAACGGTGAACAAGCTATGCTTTAATTGCTCTCTTAACCCTCGTCCTTCCAAACGGGGTCCAATCAGACCCCGGATGATGATCAAGAATGACTATTAATAGCTGGCATGGTTGAACAAGGTCTCTGGGTTTTCAGGAATTTGACTCCATTTAAAAGACGCTAGGAAATGCATGATACTTTTAGATTCCAGAGGACTATGTAAACTTGGCTCTCTTTTTCCCATTGGGGTGCAAATAGACCCTAAGAATAAGAACAACTGCAACAGGGATAGCAACAAACAAACACATCTATGCATCTTAAGTAAAACTCAACTAGTGGTCTATTATCAATGCTGCGTTCTGATTGGTTAAGCTACTACTAGGCTATATGTTATAGCCCACTAGTAGTGAAAAGCCTGGGCTTTTTTTATTCTCGATATTTTGACCAACTAGTTGGATTTTATAGGCCATGAGTGCGAGAGGAATAATTGTTTTCAGTAAAATCCAACTAGTTGGTCAAAAATATCGAGAATAAAAAAAGCCCAGGAATTTCACTACTAGTGGGCTATAACATATAGCCTAGTAGTAGCTTAACCAATCAGAACGCAGCATTGATAATAGACCTCTAGCTGGATTTTACTAATTGTTAATAAACCACAGTTGATATTTCCGTCTCCTATCACATGTCTCCCGGGTGACTTCTCACCACTTCCCCCAAAAGAGAACTGGCTGCGAAGTGTCGCGCCTATTGACAGAAAATTACCAACCAACGTAACAATCCTGAAAATGAAGGTGAAGAAAGATCATCGCAGTGAATTTTCCAATTTAAGCAATTGGAAAGAAGAAGCCTGAAAAAAATCAGGGCTTCAACGGGATTCGAGCCCGTGACCTCCGCGTTGCCGGTGCGTTGCTCTACCAACTGAGCTATGAAGCCACACATTGGGAGCGAGGTCAATTTATATGAACTCAATAAATTGACCTCGCTCCCAATGTGTGGCTTCATAGCTCAGTTGGTAGAGCAACGCACCGGCAACGCGGAGGTCACGGGTTCGAATCCCGTTGAAGCCCTGATTTTTTTCAGGCTTCTTCTTTCCAATTGCTTAAATTGGAAAATTCACTGCGATGATCTTTCTTCACCTTCATCTATTACCGCTGTTCAAAATGAATCATTTCATATATTTCTCATCAATCCTGAAAATAGCACAAATGTCCAATATCATAAAACTTTCGATAAGTAAGGTTATTATTTATTTTAGTAATTGTAGCCACGAGAGACTGCGAGTTTTTTTCCTGTTCTTTACTTTTCCATGTTTTGCGTTGGGTAAAGTTAGTTTAATTAGTACCTTTGCTATCGCGCTTGGAGTAGTCTTTTGTTAGCCTTTTTTCATATGAGTATTCTTTCTGTAATTCTAGTCTCGGCGTTGCGTTACGTAATCGTTATTGTCAATTTTTGTAAGTTCATTAACTTTATTGTTTTCAGTCTAGTTTCGTATAAAGTATTATTTTTCGGTCTATGTAAATCAGTCGCTTAGGTGTACAGATCTTGTAAGTATAGTTTTTCCTGTAGTTTTTGCTCGTTTTCTTAGTCATTTGCTGTACTTTAAGTTATCGTTTTTGGAAGGTTTTCGGTCCGCGTTTATTAATTCTGTGTTTTCTTTTCTTTTCTTTTTTTTTTTTTTTTTTGCTGTAATCATCGTTCTAGTGAATCGAGAAGTAACAGTCGAATTCAAACTGTACGAGAGAGTTTTCTACAGTTAGTAATAGTTAGTTTTGTAGATTCTTCTCTCACTGAATACTTAAAACTTATTTATTAATGTGTGCAACTGAATAAACAGCTTTGCCGGCTTTCAGAAAAAGCTAATTTAACGCTCACTTTTTTTAGAACTCAATGCCAACTTAAGAAATCAAATTATAAAACTAGCACAGTCAGTCTAATCACCTTAAAATCTGACATTCTTTCAATGGCGATATCACAATGACAACAACATCAGCAACAGTAACAACTTTGCAACAACGTGGTGTTCAAGTTGAAACGGGTTACAGTTAAATTTAGTAATTTCAACCAGGTGCTTAAAAAATAAACTACTTATTGATAGCAAATGATTGTCCTGCTTTACTATCACAAACACAAACGTTTGCTCCGCATGATCTGAATCAATGGACGACCAATTCGATGTTTACGTTGCAATTACAAAAGAGATGTACCTGAATCGACGTTCATGATCCGCTAACATTTAAAAGACCGCTATGGACCTATTTAAACTATTGTAAATACGAAACCTATAGATCGTTTCCACTCACGCGGCCAACATCTATGCTAATTTATTGGAACAAAAGAGAGCATTTACATGCGAAAACAGTTAAACTCCCAGTGGATTTTCTTGGTACACTAACATGGCCGCCGTTTCATTGTTTTGGAACACCAATATAGCCGCCGTGACGTCACGTGCAAACCAGCAATAGAACGTAACAACGTAGCTAAGAACAGGTGATAGCCCACTGATAAAACATTGCTCTCTATAAATCAAATATCTACTTGAGTTTTTAAGCACTCTCTGAAGATGAAGCTCTGGATAAGACTTCCAGTCTTTCTGCTTGGGATTTCAAGCACCCAAGGTAGGGAACAACCCCAACTACTGAGTGTGCAAAATATTATAAACGCGTATAAGTTTTCGATTATATGAATTTTTCTGTCGCTTATTCCTGGTATACGTGCATTGGCTAATCCCATTTTGTTTCCCTGAAACTATCATTTTTTTTTTGTTTTTAACTGATGAGATTGCACTTTTTTTTTTACAAGTAGACAAGGAAGGCACACATCCACATGTCCAATTTCGATCAGTTTATGCTTTTTTGACGCTTTTAAGCAGTTTTTTCTTTTATAATGGTCTATTTCCAAAAAGCGATTTCGTTTTTCTCGACAAAACGTCTTAAGAGCGATTTTGCTTCATTTTAATCGCGTTTTAGGCTGCGGAATCACTCCATATTCTGCGCGAGTGGTGAATGGAGAAAATGCCTCGCCACACGCCTGGCCTTGGCAGATTTCTCTAAGAGTGAATGGTCGCCATATTTGTGGAGGATCTCTAATCAAGAATGATTGGGTCGTTACAGCGGCTCATTGTGTAGATCGAAATCCTAGACCAAGTGGCTATACTGTCGTTGTAGGTAAGTATTTTTGTTTCTGTTTCTGTTTCTTTCTTTCTTTTTTTCTTTTTTTTTTTCCTGCTTCTTAAAATGAGTGATGCTGATACTTTTTTCAACAGAGTTATAGGCATAACACACCTTGCGTTTATAAGCCAGACTTGCAAAAAAAATATATTTTCTTCACTCCCGTTCCAGTAGCTTACATGTATTATTATTATTATTATTATTATTATTATTTTTATTGTTATATCTCTTTTTACTTTTTTCTTTTTACTTTTTTAACCATGCGAACACCGAGCTTCTTTTTTTTTTTTGTTATTTTTGCGTGTAAAAGAAATCCCCATTAACCAAACAACCTCACTTAAGTTAAAAGGAAACAATAGAAAAAAAATTGAGATAAGTGTGGATTGTAAACACAATTTTCATAGGGGCCCATCGGCGAACTGGATCAACTGCTGTCCAGCAAACCTTTCGTCTAAAAATGCTGTTCAAACACGAGCAGTTTAGCATGAGACATCTGAGAAATAATATCGCCCTACTGCAACTGGAGAGGCCAATTTCAGCTAGTTTGAAAGGAAACACTGTGTGTTTGCCGTCATCTGGAAGAAGGATACCTGCAGGAACACGATGCTATATCACAGGTACTCTAGTTCGAAATTGGTTGTGACTAGAATAACTTAAAATCAGGTTGGAGACCTGGGCCCAGTTGTTCGAAGGCCGATTAGCGCTTAACCCGGAGTTAAATGTAACCCTGGTTTCTTTTTCTTGTGTTTAAAAGCATTTTCTCGGACAATTTTCTCTCTTATTTTTAGAGCTTCCAATCATCAACTTGTGGACAAAAAGAATTAAAACTGAAATGCTTTTTAAGCTTTCAAATCTTAATTCAAATCTCGCACTAACCCTGGGTTATCTTAACCCAGCTTTGAACAACTCGGCCCTGATGTCTATTACACAACGCTATACTCTTTAGTGCTATCCGGCTATATTTATGCGAATTTATAAATAAACTTTATAAAAAAAATGCAGCCCGCTAAAACAGGAATAGGCATCGTCAACCTAGAAGACCTGGGGACGAGGTTGAGCTGTTTTGGTTGTGAAAAAAAAAATGGTGGACATTTCGCTCGTTTCAAGAGTAAGAACTACAGGTGGAACTCGGCGAAATAATAGCTAAAAACATGGCAAAAACAGCAAGAAGACAACTCGGAGGGTGACATCTGCTATTTGGTGAATATTTGCTGAGCTGGACAAACCTGAACGTACTCTATCGAAGATGAACTTAACATCGATGAATCGATTGAGGTAAGCATGTTTTATAGCTATGTTTTGAAGCTAGGAATTATTTTGAATGAATGATAAAACAATTATTGAATTCGGCTTTCGTATCTTATGAAGAATTATTGAGATCTCGGAGGGTGTTATCCGTCATAAGATACTCTGCCTCATTCAGTAACTGTTAAATATTATTATAGGAGAAAAATATTTGTTATTGGTATATTTTTATTCCTAAATCCTTATATTTTTCAACTCGTCTACTTCCAAAATCGTTATCATCATCATTATCATAATTATCATCATGATGATGTCCGGTCCATCATCATTAGGCGTTATATAATTATATAATTATTATATAGAGGATATTACACGGTGGCGCGAAGATATGAATTTTATTTTCGAGTGGCAAAACAATATTTTACGAACGAGCGCAGCGGGTGAGTAAAATATTGTTTTTGCCACGAGAAAATAAACTTCATATCTTCAAGCCGCCGTGTTATGTTCTTTTTATTATATAGACAAAAAGACATCGATAAATTAATAGAGGGAAATGACCGAAATTACGTCATCGATAAACTCACGTGTGAGATTATGGAAAATAAACCACGCGGGTCCCGGATGTAGTTTTTATGAATTTTACGAGTGGTATATTTTCCAGTAAAACACTTGTGTCTATATTATAAAATGATATAATTATCACCATGATGATGTCCGTCATCATTAGGCATTATCATTATATCAACATAAGAACCTTTAATCGTTTACACAAATCATATTTAATAAATTTACAGAATACTCAATAATTCATTACTAGTAAATAATTACTCAATAATTTATTAGTAGTAAATAATTACTCAATAATTTATTACTAGTTATAAGACAATCAACTTTTTCTTTATACTTTCTATTCACTTGTAAAATTACTCGATTGCATGCTTTTCTTTATTTATATAAGTATATTTAATTTGATTAATAAAAATAAATCTAATGTAAGAATTGGGAAGTCTCACCTATAAGCCTTCATAGCTTGTTGAGACTTCCTCGCCTTTTACATTCTTTTTAGTTTCCTGTGAATTTCATGTAATTTTTTACTATTTTCTTTCATTTCTATGTAAAAAGGCATTAAAAATCAATAAATCAATAATCAATAATAATCAATTATCAGTATCAGTATCAGTATCTGTATTATTATCTTTATCAGTATTACTATCATCATCATCATCACATTCATCATTATCATTATCAATAATACTTGTTTACCTGGTCTATGGCACTTTTTTCGTGTTTAGATTGTGTGGATAACAACAAAAATTGCCCATATTGGACAAGATACTGCTCTTGGCACAAATATGTGAAGGCGAATTGCAAGAAGACGTGTAAATTTTGTTAAAACGTGAGTTCCAACGAATTTTCAATAATGAGTTCCGAAGAATTATACTTTAAATAAGTGAATTGAATCATGATTTATAAGAAGCATGTTGGTAAATTAATTAAAAACACTGAGTGTTGTATCCTGTTAAAAAGGCGTTAGTACTTTTTTAGTTAGAACCTATTTCCCACACCAGCAAAAAAGTCGACTGTTTACAATTAGATAACAGCAAGGCTTTACCTCTTTTGATTGCAGAAACTGAACGAGACGTAAAGCCAGGGAATTTAGCTTGTAGATGTAGTCTGCATATTCAGTTTATATTTTAAAAGAGATGTCATTAAATTGCTTTATTCATTTTCAGGTTACCCTCTGTTTGCAGTCAAGTATAAAACCTTCACCATCACTACCACATTGTAAAAGTAGCCAAGGAATGGCACAATAAAATTGTTAAAAGCGCGATCGTGTTTGGGTTTTTGTCTGTGGCTTCAAATGGTGTTTTCCTTTTGTTTCCCTTTTAACCACGTGCAAACATAGCATTGTTGGCCCAACAATTTTGGGAGTTGTTGCGTCCAATTGCACGTACGTAGCTTGCGTGAGCAATGTAAAACAGAAAGCCAGATAGCAATGGAACTAAATTAATATTAATTTTATAGCGAAGAAATGGTCGTTTTGCTTGCATTCTTTTTCTTCAGTGTTAAGTTAACTTTGAATCTTGTTCTGCATTCTTATTTTTTCAAGGGATTTGCACAAATTTGCGCCTTGCAAATATGTCGCAAATGTATAAATACTGAGGAGTAAATATATGGCAAAGATAATAAATGTGATATTGCATAGTTATTTACACCTCCTGTTTTTCGGTATGCAAATATGGCATTTACCATCTTTGCCATATATACTGCAGTAGTAGTAGTAGTATCATTCATTAATATTATCACTGACGTGCTCAACATGAAGACATTTATTTGTATTGATCCTACTTATACCAGATAATTCCTTCCAAAAAAAATAAAGTTCAAAACATTAATAAGCGCTAATAAGCTATGATCATTAAAGTTGGTCAATAGGACAATTGCACGATGACGTCATTTTGCTACAGCTACCAGAATCCTTGAGTGTGTTGTTTTCTTGTGCAAATTAAGGTTATTGTTCTTTTATCCTCAGCGGAATTGGCAAATTTAAATAACAAAGCAAAAACGAAATGAATTCTGGTAGTTGTAGTCAAATATCGTCATCGTGCAATTGTCCTATTCAATTTCCTAAAATTCATCTGAGAGAAATTTTACATCGTCGTGACATTTTATTAGTCTACCATGATAATCAAGTTTTAACAGCTATGTTTTTCTAAAAAATGTATTTTTTTACTCACTTTTTAACTTTTTCTTGGGTCTTTGGTTCTTTTTTTTTTCATTTATTACGTACATAATCAAAATAATAATGAAAAATAAAAATAAGATCAAGCAACAACAGGGATCTGGGGATGACAGCCCACAATAAAATGATGCTTCATTTTCAAGCTCTTTATTCTATCCACTTAAAACATATACACGCATTTGCATTTAAACTGCTATTTAGTTTTATTTCCAATAATTTTTTTTTTCATTAAACTTTCCACTTTCGGGAGGTTTTCGACTATTCATCAACTTGTTTATGTTAATTTGCCTCAATTTTTTAACAAACAGTTACGTTTACACAATTCGTTTTGCTGGCTTAGATCAATAGGTCGATCAGTGTTGGGCGAATTTCGTTTTCATTGAAAAGGTGAAGGTTCCGGTTGTTTTCCGTCCTAGGCTTTCGTCGACTTATCCTTAAAAAGATTACAAATGAATAGAGAATCAGTACAGCGATACCAGCTACAGTGGAATCACGATATAACGAAGAACCAAGAGACTGGTGAACGTTGTTCGCTACGACGAGGCTTACACTGGTAAAACTG
Organism: Porites divaricata; assembly: GCA_038088405.1. Classification (NCBI taxonomy): domain Eukaryota; kingdom Metazoa; phylum Cnidaria; class Anthozoa; order Scleractinia; family Poritidae; genus Porites; species Porites divaricata. Next base: position 9,736,682 of record JBBMOI010000008.1, on the reverse strand, counting down.
TTAGTACCTTTTACAGAGATGGTAAAATGTCTATAAATTGAAAATATATAGACTATACAAATCTTGGCCCCTTTTAATTTCGTTATATCGAGGTTCTTTTCCATATATTTTAATATTACTTGGGTAAAAAAAAAGTGTTGGTGCTTGTAGCATACTGTAGGAGGGAAGTGCATAGCCGTCTGCGTACAGACGGACCAAGTATTATAGCTTGTGCTAGTAAAATTAGCATATTATACCAGTAGCACTGCTCTTTTTTTGGCCAAATTATGCAAAAATTATGAACTCGTTTTTCCAAATCATGCTACTTTAGTTTCAAATTGTGCTCTTAAAAACCACGGCAAATAAGTCCGAAAATACATTTTCTTTAATCAGAAGCCGTGTATTCTTGTTAGCTATAAAATATAACGGTCTCTGGCAATTGTGGCTTGTTCTGGCCCGTCATTTCTCTAAGAGGAGCTGTAAGTTTTCCCTCGAATCGGCTGGCATTGCTTACGCCATTTTGTAGCTATGAGAGGTGTTGGAGCCGATATGGTTTCCCAATGGGTTATCATTAGATCCCATCGACCGTAGCCCCTTTGGACACCTCAAGAAATTTAGTTTTTCCCTTTACTGATTAGGGTTAAGCACTGCTTCTACTGATTAGGGTTAAGCACTGTTTCGAAACTGGTTAGGTTCTTTTTGTGGGTTGGGGTTGATGCCATATGTGTTTAAATTATTTTACTTCCATCCAGGCAATCCTCATTGGTCTACTGGTTAGCGTACCGTAGTATACTGGATCGTTTGGTTCGTGTGTTCGAATCTTACTGTCTTTCCTATTTTTGCTTCTTTCAAATTGCTCTTTGATTCATGATCATTTTCAGCTTGAAATATCATTTAAGTGTGATATAAAAGCAGAGAACAGTTCTACCTTGTGTAAATTTCATGAGGGGAGAAAGGGGCTATGGGACTTCCGGTTCCCGTCCACCCTAGTCCCAGGCCACCATTTCCGGCCTCAGTAAACTGCAAATACCGCTAAAACATCGAAAACGAACGTCAGCGTATAATTGGATTTGGGAATGAACGTGCCTGTCTGTGTCAAAACCCGAAAATGTTCTGATAATTATCAAAATATGCAAATTATGCTAGCAGTGCTACGTTTTAAAAAATGTGATAATTGTGCTAGTTTGCTCAAATTATGCTAAAAATTATACTGGCACAGTGTATAAAAGCCTAGTCCTACATACTACCGAGGTTAGATTATAATTACGTCTGCAACGCAGGCTATGAAATGCTATATCCCATGTCCCCATCCTATCTAAGTTTTTCCCCCGCCATCCTTCATAAATTACTTTAAAAAATACTATCTCTTCTCCTATCTTTCTCTTGTTTGAAAGATATCATTTCTTTCTCGACAGCCCACGTTATCATCGAAAATTGACAAACTTGAAATCATTTTTGCTCAATCAAGGAATGGAAAATTTAAACCTATATGTTTTAAGAAATGGATAATAAAATTAGCATCAGTTTTTTTTTCCTTAGTTCTTTCAATTTCATAATGATTTTCCCGAAGCAAGATGTTGCCTGACGCTGGACTGATCTATTTACCTGCAGAACAGATGTTGCACGTTTTCGCACACTTGCTTTTGATCAGAGAATGACCACAGAAGCCGATTTGATGAAATTGTAAGCAATCCGAAGAGGGCCAGTCATCTTTACAAGACGCTTAAAAGCAATGATAATAATGATATTACGGTTCTATTGGTTCATCTCAAGAAAAAAAAATTCCCTGCCGTCAGGGAGTAATAACAGAAGAAAATATATAGAAACTGGGATCAACTGTCTGCTGATTAAAAGGAAAGAAATTGCATATAAACATCTTCATTCCAGCCAAAGAGAAAAATTGGAAATTTCAAATAGGTTTGAGATATTGAATTCTTTAAACTGTCGTTAAATCTTCCTCATGCGTATTTAAAGGCCCAAATTGCCTGCTATTATGAATAAAAATGAGATTTGAGCTACGTATACTTCTAGGCCTAGTTGTTCCAACGCCGGTTAGCGCTAACTCGGGGTTAAATTTTAACCCGGGTTTCTTTTTCTTTTTATCAAAAGCACTCTCGAACAATTTCCTCTACCGTTTTTAGAGTATCCAATCATCAATTTGTAGGCAAAGAGAATTAAGCCGAATTTGTTTTTTGAGCTCTTATATCTTAGTTCAAACTTTGTACTAACCCCGGGTTATCTTAACCCAGCTTCGAACAACCCAGCCCTGAGATGTACGGCTGAAAATTTACAGGTTACCTAATTTCAATATGCTCCTTCAGTTCCTGCTAACAGAATTTTTCAAAAGCTAACTGTTTCGTGTTTACAGAAAGTTGATCACGTGACCACCTGTTGCAAAAGGCTTTGTGTTACCCTCTCTTCGACTTTCTGAATGACGTCTCTCCACGTCCAAGTTAAACTGAATTACTTTACACTGACACATCATCTCGGGTAGGAATAGGGGTTCATATATGTAGTTCGTTTGTTTCGTATTTTAGTTAGAATTGCCTTAGTTAGGATGAAAACGCTAGAAATCGAAACAAAAATAAAATAAGAAATAAATAAGGATACATAACGCACTAGAAGTTGTATCCCAAACAGATTTTGCAGAGAGCTCCTCCGTTATATATGCACACGCACATATAGCTACATATTAGCAGTAAGAAAAATTTCCGGCCACTAACATTAAAGAATACTTACAGGCGACACCTTGGCCTCCTAAAAAATATATAATATATACATAATTAATCAAGGAAATAACTGAATGGCACGGCCACTAGCTAGTTATAATCCATGGAATAAACATATAAATCATTCTTCCCAAAACTGAGTGGAACACTCTATTCTGAATGGATGTTTTATGGGTGAGCACGAATGTACAGTAGTACCATTAAAAAGTTCGTCGCATTTTTCTTCTTTTGCAAAGGGTCGTAAGACAGAGAATGGGAAGAGAGATACGCGTCGCCGAAGGGGAGGTGTGGGGGGTCAAAAATTATAACCCGACTAACAACGTTGTTACTTGACAAAAGATACTGAAAGCAAGGGATAGATGGCTTAAATAGGCAAAAGGACTTAATCTCCCCCCACCTCCCCGAGATGTCCACGCGATTGTCTGTAATGGCCTGGGAGGCTAGGAGAATACCATCATTGCGCGCAGGCAGAATCCGTGGTTATCAGTAATAGAGAAAATAGCTAGTAAACTATTTTCACTGTCAAAACAACCACTGACTGCCTTCGCGAAACTAAGTTATGGGAAGCGAGATTTTGCCAGAAAGGTTTCCTTATTTAAGCGGCACTTTCATGATACTCTCTCCAGAACTCAGAAAAAAGGAAGCCAATCCTCTTCACAACACTAACACAACAAGCTAAAAGGTAAGAAGCAAAGAAGTCCGGCCCAGCTTATGGGAGATTACCCTCCCAATTACTTCAACAACTTCGCAACCAAGCCTATTCAATTTGCTAGAAAAGGAAAAAACGGTGCGAAAAATGATGAAAAGGTAAAAAGACGGGAAATAACTACCGTAATTACTCGAATAAGCGCCGCAGCACTTATTATCTTTTCCACTCCATGTGCGGCGCTTAATCGAGGGCGACGCTATTTCGAGTAAATATGGTAACCTGATAAGGGTAGGCCTACCGCACATACATAAACAACAACGACAAAACAAAACAACGAAAAGGAAAACACATCAGCCCGACCGGACCAGGAACCCATCCTAACACGGGTTCAGTAGGGAGTAGTGTAGATTTCCCTTCTGGTCACGGCAGGGCCGGCGGGAAGGGAAAAAAGGCCCATATAAAAAATATGCTTGGTTTTCACATGACGTCACTAAAATGCAAGCTAAAAAGCTATCAATCGTACCGAGATTTTACTTTCACGATGCATTAGAGCAGCTGAAAACTAATTTTCATACAAATTTTCGCTTCAAAAGGGTTCTTGGTTTTGTGATAGAATACGCTTGAATTTCTAAGCTTTTGCGTGACGCGGCATTTACATGACGGCCAAACTAGCTGTCATATAGGTTAAAAAAATGACTTATTTTAGGAAATTTTGCTATCTAAACAGTTCATGTATTAGAAAAAGTATTACTTTAATGTTTATGAGTCTCTCGAAGAATAAATTCACGCTTTTGTAGCAAAACTCGGTAACAGATGTTTCTTTTGGTTTCCGTCCGCCATGTTGGAGCTCATCCGGATGAGCTCCAGCATGGCGTCTCCATACAAAGCTCTATAAATTTGGGTAAAACATTTCTTCGGATATCTCGTATACGAATTATTCCTTCGACCCAAATCTTGGCGAGGGTCTTTGTATATTTACCTCCTTTCATTTCCAAGATTCTGGACTTTATCTGTCGAATGATTTTGAGTTTTATTTTAATCTATTTTGAATGGCGTGATACTGAAAACCAGCAATAGCAAGAAAAGGTGTGACATACAACCAAACTCTTTCCAAGGTCGAACATATACACGACCAGACTCCTGGTAAGACCAAACAGAGGACAAAACGTATTTGCCGGGTCGAACACTCGAATAAAAATCTTCCACGGGTCGTGCATACTGCCAATATTTAAGGTCGGAAACAAGACTAAATCTTTTTCAAATCGAACTCACGGCCAGAATCAGTCTTTCTGTGGCCGTCAACATACGACCCAACCATTTTCGGGTCGAACACATAACAAAAATCTTTCTCAGGTCGAACCCACGACCAAAATCATTTAAGGTCGCACACGCGACCAAAAATCTAGCTTCATCAGGTCGAACACACGACCAAAATCTTTCTCAGGTCGCACACACGACCAAAATCATTTTCAGGTGGCGCACGCGCGCCACTAAAAAGATAGACAAAGCAAGCATTACTCGTAAACAGAGGTAATAACTGAATAACATACAAACGAGGAATATAACCTGAGAAGAAAAAGAAACCAAATCTGGATGAATGAGCCTAAAATTGCAGCAACTTGGAACTTGGGTTAGAGCAACCGTCGTGCCAGCCTCTTGAGGTTGTTGTTCTCGGACTTAAAGTTGTTGTATAAGTCTTCGCTTGTTCTAAAACATGAGCTATCAAAGAGGTTGGCCAAAGCTTCGAGGTTATGTTCTACAGGAAAGGCCAAATAAAATTTCTGTGGCTTCGGCGACGCGAATATTATAACCCTGCTAAGAACGGCGTTACTTATCAAATGACACTGAAATCACGGCAAAAGGACTCCCCCCGAGACTTTTCTTACACGATTGTCTGCAATGGCCTAGGAGGTTACAAGTATACCAGCATTGCGCGCAAGCAAAATCCGTGGTTATTCTAGCAGTGCATGAAAATAGTGATAATGATAATGATCATGATAATGATAAAGCTAATGATAATCAGAATTTTATCTAGTGAACTTTGGCAACGTGATTATGATATCAATTTTCATAAAAAAAATTACCACAAATTCCGCAGGTTAAAGGGCAATTATCTCTCATTGCACTGCCATGGTATACATGTGTACAATAGTCTTTGTAATCTTTGCATGAAGCAGAGGAGTCGTTACATGGAGTCGGCGTCGGTTCTGCAAAAAAAAAATGGGTTCAACATTTGATTAAGTATCTTTCAATTTAGCTGTCTCAAAGGAAAGCTTTATGCCAGCCTTGTGGTGTACAAAAACGTAAGTCTTCAAAAAGGCGATTTTGAAGAAGTTCAGTTTCATTTCAGTTTTGCAATAATGATGTACAAAAATAAAAATATTTGGAAAGCTAATGGCGTGGAATCCTAAGGGAAGCTACTGCGAGTGGGTTTATAAGGAATGGGCTTCCTCAGCTGTTAAATTATTACAACAAAATATCAATAACAGAGCCACAGTAAATCTTAAATGTATTAGATAATCTTATTAATCATAATTAGGCTAACGAACGCGAAAGGAAAAAAAAATGAGAAAATGAAAATGAAAAGCAGAGGTTAGGAAGAGGAATGCTTTCAGCTTACAGCAAAAAGAAGCGCTACTTTGTTGCATTTCGAATTTCAAAACTGAGCGATTTAAAGAATTTAGGACCTTTGAAACTGATAGAGAACTTTCTTTCCTTCTTTCAAGCAACATGCTAGATATCTTCTAGAGACGACTGACTGGGATATTAGAGCCGTGTCAGCAGACATATATTTCACTCCATAGAAACCGCAAATCAATTTAAAACTCCTTTGTATTTGGATTCATTCTATGGTACTGTTCCTGCCAGGTTAAAGAATACAACTGATATCCTTTTTTAGTTGTTAGTTGCAGTATCATGGAATCGACATGGAAGGATGCTTGGGCCACGTCCACATGAATCCGAATACTGGCACTGAAACCGCATATACTTGATATTTGCATCAAGAGGAATTTGGTGTAATGTATCCGGTTTAGATTCACCCACTTACACGAATACGCTAACTGAAGGCGATTTACATTGCTAATTACTGGCTAGTAGGCATGCGCAAACAGAGCCCGCGATGTGATTTCGCTGCATTTTTGAGTATTGTTTATTTTAAAGTCTTGATCAATAACGATTTCTTAAAACATAAGCAAGCGATCCTTTGTTATTATGCTAATTTGTAGAGACTATAGAAATCAAATCTTCGCATTATATATTCATTTTGCCTTGAGACTGGAGTCATGATGATACCGAAACGTCGGCTTTTAACGTTAATATTCGCTTGCTATTGTTTATTTTATTTTTATTTTATTATTTTGCCACACATAATGAATTATAAGCAAAATAAAAACGATAATAAATAGGTTAATTAACATTAAATTTAAAATTTGTATATTACCTGGGAGGAGTGACTGTGGCGGGGAAATCTCCAAGAAGCCGAGCTTATGAGGAATAGAGATTTTCCCCCACGGGCAATTTAAATACTAGGCGGTATTTTAAGAAATAAAGAAAAAAGTCGTTTATTTAAGTATATAAGTGTGTTTAGAGGAAAATATAGATATAAGGTGTTACGGTATTTAGGTTGCCTTCTGTCTGATCCTTAAAAATGGTTTGATCACTCGCTTGAATATACTAAAAGACGGGGCATTTTTGATGTCGTTCGGTATAGCTATATCGACCACTATCGAGCACAATAGACAGGCCTGCCTGTACGTTGTCGGCGCCAGGCACTTGTACCAGCCTCCCGTAAACGACTACCCAAAATGCAAAGACTTAGTGGTCGCTAACAAGAATCGAACCACGGGGGGCCTCTCCAAGAAGGGGTCCGGGCACATCTACTTTACGAAAAATAATTATTGCATATAATTTTTAAGTAGACTGTTCACAGTCCCCTATTTTTTCGTGAGATCGTCGTGATATATCGCGCCTTACTGTTTATGGCGGCCATCTTGATTTTCAATTGTACCGAGGGAGCAGGTGTCGGGATTATACATGTAGCTCTAGTGGGGGGAGGGGGAGGGGGAGAGGCGAGAAAAATAGAGGGACTGTAATAACATCACTGCAGCTCGCGTTCACGAGCACGTTGTACCAGCAACGCAGGCGTTTGATTGGTCATTAGGCAATAGATGTTAATTTGCGTTGACAACGGGTTTAGTTTAAGTTGCCTACACTAACAAGGCGTTGACAAGTCGTCGCTTCTATAAAACGTACGCGAAAAGGCACATCTTGCGCCAACACACGAAGGAAACAATAACAATAACAACAGCAACAACTTTGCACATACAACTAGCACACTTTTAGGCATTTTTTTTGCCATGACTACATAATGTAACTTCTTATAGTTATACGTTTTGTAGAGGAAATAAAATGTCGTATGTGTTCATGTTCGCTTTTTTATCACTGTCGCTCATTTTCACCTTATTCAGAGCGCCAGCAGGAGCCATGGGCTCCTGTAAACGCCCACTAAGTCCTGTAGACTGTTTGTTGAACAATTCTTAGTCCGAGGACTACTCTACTCACCACTTGTATCATTTCCTGACCCTAAAAAGAAAAAAGAAAGAATCTATGGGTCGGTTATTCAAACGAAGTCTAACTTAGACCGCGGGGTTAAGAAATAATTGGACCTACAGATCTCTTTCTTAATATAATGGGTTGTAAGAAATAGAGGATATTACATGGCTTCTCGGGGATACGAATTTTATCTTCGAGTGCTGAAAGTATCTCTCACGAGTGAGCGAAGCTAACGAGCGAGAGATAATTTCAGCACGAGAAGATAAAATTCGTTTCCGCAAGTAATGCATATGAAATTCCTACATTAAACGAAACATTTTTTTGTTTATTTTCGAAACAGCAAAATAGTGCAATTTAAAGTGGTCACCTATCGCAAAATGCATGTCACAAAAATCTCCTTATGAAACTCGGATATAAAGTTATAAAGGAGAAATAAAGACAATAATACTTATATTTTCTGTTCCAAAAAGTCAAAATTAATGTTAGTAACAATGGCGACACCAATATCCTTACACATGAAAGATAAAAATAGTATCTTCACTGCGCGCGATGAAGATATGATTTTTTAGTCAAAAGGAAAAATCCTGGTATTTCATTAGTATCTATATAATAAAATAAGTTCTTTTCCAGTCTACGCTATAAATGCTTCATTAAAATTGTTAACGATAACTGGTGTTTAGATAATTTAAGCGTTGGGCAAACTGGCAATGGCTTAAAGAGCGTTGGTTTTGTTATACATGGGCTAAATTCCGTTTAAATAACTGACCCAATATATATGTCTATTAGCAGTTAAACTCTGAACTGCCTGCTGTGATCTGTTATCATGTTTAATAAGTTAGCGGTTCACTCAATTTCATATCAACACTGACAGCAACTTTCACCATGCCTTGTAACAAGGAACAATTCCCCACTAGATCCACGCGAAGGTTTGAATCGCGTTTGTTCATACACCACATCTTAAGCCTAATTGTTTGCTTGTTTTTTGTTGTTGTTATAATTCCTTTACATAACGTACTCTTTGTATTATAGAGGGGTGGACATCGGTTCAATGCCACTTACGCCCTTCCCTTATTGTATACGGCCTGATGCCAGCCCAGTCGTGACGACGTGACACATTTTCATTGTGAAAGTTTCAATCAAAATTATGCCCCGTAATTGACACTATAAAGATGCTGGCGTGACATAAACCTGTCGTTACTTACCATAAATGTCGTTGATGCCATTTATCTCGTCGTCCGTGAGATTCATATTTGGGTTATAAGACTTGTATATTTGATGCATAATCGCGTAAGAATAAGAGGAATGCTTTAAACCCAGAAGATGGCCAATCTCATGAAGTGCAACAGAGAAAAGATTTGTCCCCGTTGAAACTCCATCAGTAAAGGTCTCGTCGTCATCAAAGTGCAGGACTCCATATTCAGGAAACAAAGCATGAGCCAATACACCACCCTTGCCATCGAAAGGATTTGAGCATGGACTATGATGACTAGCAAAAAACCTACAGCAAGAAAATTTAATCAGGATAAAAGAGACCTGTTTTTAAAAGACGGGGCCGATTACGAGGACAAGACTTTTTTACTGAGTCCTGTCACTTGTGTGCGTCAATTTTGGCGGGAAAATGTTATTCTACCACGCGGCGAGAATGTCGTTGTGGCTTTGACAAGTTATGTTATATAAGTTTTATCATTTTATCATCATTCTTCTTCAATAAAAACAACCGTGTTTACTTCTCTGGTAAAAAATAATGTACAATGAAGCTTCACGGAGGGTGGATTTTTTTTGGGAATATGCGGAAAAGTAAAGTTATACGTCCGGTTTCTTCGTAGTAATGCCGTCCTCGTGGAAAAAAGAAATAGAAGTTACATAATCTGTGGGTGAGCTAGAAAATTATTGAAGTTGGTAAAGGTCAACTTACGACAATGTGATATTGGAGGAATTACTAAGGGAAGCGTCATCTGTAACATCTACAAATGACAAGGGACCGATCTCTTCCCACTGTGTAAAAGCCTTTCTGACAATTTTGCGCTGCTGTGTTGAATTCAGGACTCCATTTGAGGCATAGTTATGGAAGCTGTATGTGAGCTTCATTTTGCTCCATTTTTCCCCAGAAGTGACAAACCGTTTAGCTCTTCCTAAAACATCATGTTTAAAAGTCACTGTGTTAGACAAGTATCATCGAGTCAAGGATTGCTGATCATGTTTGCACTGCACCCATATGCAGAGATGCCAACCTCTGGTGACCTAAAATCGGGAGACTTTCCTTTTTTTACTTCCCCTCTGGAATTTCAACGACCCCCCCTGAAAAATTGACCCAGCCCCCAATGGGAATGACTTAGGGCATTATATGACGTCTTACATGATGTACATACTATCAAAATTCGAATGCTAAAAATAATCTTTGTCAATGACAAAAATGCCCCAGAAACCGTACTGCGAATAAGAAAACTTCAAGTTTTGAGCTAAAAATGGGCTAAATCTCAAACTAAGACTGTTTTATTTTTTACTAAGTATTCAATATTCAGTAGTGAACGTAAAAAGCGGGAGATTTATGTACCAAAGCGGGAGAGCGGGAGACGAGGCAAAAAAGCGTAAGTCTTCCGCCAAAAGCGGGAGAGTTGGCATCTATGCATTGATTGGTGACTATTATTATTATTATTATTATTATTATTATTAACTTTATTAAATATTACACACTCTGATTTACAACTAAAATACAATACTTAACAACTAATTTACAATACTTAAGCAACTAATTATTCCTATAAACCATACAAGAAATACACAATAGTCCTACAAGGTATAATATATAGATTGAGCCAGGGCTAAAAGCGAAGCTTCCATTAATAAATTTATTATTTAAATCAAACAATAAACTTGTAATCCACAAATCAGTTAACTTAAGGCGAAATTCATATGGGAAAGGCTAAGTGATTTTAGGGTGAAACATCTTACATCGAGTTGATAGCCATATAAAACATCCAAACATAGCAATCATCTTCGATCACATTCAAGAGCCGTAATGGTTCTTGTTCACAGTGGATTATACCTGAAAAACAAATTCTTGGAAAACAAATCAGGCGAATTTTTTGCTTTCGACAAGTTTACTTTATAAAATCTTGCCAACAAATCCGGGGATATGTAAACCAACCTTTTATACTTTTTAGACATCACATCTGAGGTGAAACCGTACTATTTATCATACAGACCTCGAGCGCCAAATTTGCAGTGAACATCAAAAGAGTTATGCTTCAACATAGATAATTTATTTATTTTGTTTTATTTAAGGGTTTTATAACGATGTGTAATCTTGAAAAGCGTTTGATACGCGCGGCAAAAAGATAGCTCCCGCAAACGACTGAAAACAAACAGCACAGCGATTTAAATTGCAAGAGAGACTACTAACAATCACTAAAACAAATATAATTCGGTTAAACATTTACAGACACAACAATTTTCATTCACGAAGATAAGTATTAAAGCGTTTCGAAAAATCCTGAGTCTTAAAGCTTAATAACTTTATGTTTTTAAGCTGGCCTCGCGGTGTTTGCTTTTCTCAAAGATAAACTCGAGGCCAGAAAATCGCTCAAAGTTTTCTTTCTACAGCCAAATTTATAACTAAATATTCTTCGGAACGTTTTCTTTCTATTTGCGGTGAGAAAATATATCTAAAGGCTTTTTTAGGTTCTGTAAGCTTATATCAAACCTGATATTAGGTCGGTTCATTGTCTCAAATCTTACAAACGTCAGTGAAACGTGCATAAACTTGCCGCATAAATTGTGCTCGACTACATGAAATTAGATATAAAAAACATTACATTGGACAAACTGCTTTCTGTTGGTAGGGTAGCTACGAAACCATGCATGCCCAGCACCAGAGATTCCGTTTGCTTTGAGTTTTTGGTTAATAATAAGTGATCAGTGACATCGAAGGCCCTCCGTAAGTCTAGGAACAAGGCTGTAGTGATCAGCCCTTTATCCTTTGCCCATTTCCATTCGTCGACCACTTTAAGTAACGCGCCAATGGTTGAAGGGTTCTTCGAATATGCAAATTTTTCTTTTGTGATAAGGCTTTTGTAACCGTTCATTTGCAAACTGCTCATTGATTGATTGGCAAAATTTAAAAAACAAACAAACAAACTACAGATCACAAGAGAAATATATGAAGGGCTACAACTGATTACCTAGCAGTGCCGGATCCAGACCTTGAGATTAGGAGGGCAGGGGCGCTCGTTCATTCAGACCCTTACATGTAGATAATGGAGGGAAGGGAGCAGTCTCCCCCCCAAAAAATTTCGGCCCTTCCGGCCTGAGTTCTGAGTTCGGTCTAAAAGTAAGGAGGCCTGCGCCCCCCCCCCCCCCCCCCCTTCTGTATCCGCCACTGCCCAGAATCGTCGACTTTACTCTAGGGTTTCATTTATGCATTTACCAGATCCTGAGTTCTCTTCCTCGTCAAGATCTGGGACACCGCATCTTGGTTTGTGCATTTCTTTGATAGTGGCAGCATCCAGGTGACCTGTCTCAGGGATTTCAGACTTTTGCTGAAACAGCCTCAGAGCATCTTTGAGATTATGATTCCCATCCTTGACCGGTGACAGATAATGGAATTCTTTGAGAAATTTCTAGTTGGAAATGATCAAAAATATGTTTCACGATGAATTAGAAATAAAACAGCATCAGCGTCGTGCACGTGGTGATAACGTACCGAACGTACATTTGCATTTTTGGAGGCAAGTTTTACCACATCCTCACTGAGTAAAACATGTGTTATAATCTTTGTAGTACTTTCATTATCGACTTAAAAATGTTTATATTGTCTTTAAACTCACATTGCATGATCCGCACTTTCGATTTGCATTCACGAACCGGTCACATGAAAAGATGAAGGCTAGTCCAAACCGACCTCTAGCAGATGCTAGGACCAGACTTTATCGTCCTCACTACCAGCGGGCATTTGATCTTTTGTTGTTCCTCCTTGTATAGGTTGTGGATATTCTTTAAAAGTACCTCCTCCTCGCTAAATTGGTGTTTAAAGTCCCACCCTATGGTCCGGCTCACGAATAAGCGATCAATTTTCTTTTCATAAATATGTGCGTTGGGCGTTGCCGGATTCTTTCCCAATTAAACAATTAGCAATATTATACATGGATATCCTTAATTCTTAGGGTGGCCAGGAAAGGACATTGATACAAAAAAGGCAATGAGGGTCGGCTATTTAAATGAAGCCTAACTTACTAGGCCGCGGTTTAAGAAATCATTGGACCTTCAGATCTTTTTCTTAGTGGGTTATTATAATAAGTGTTTTTCCAGTCTACGATATACGCTTCATCGAAATCGATAAATAGTGTTTCGAAAAAGCGTTGGACAAATTGAAAATGTCTTAGAACGTAGTTTTGTTAAACACAGGCTAAACTACTTTTAAAAAACCCTGTGGCCCTGTAAGTTAAAGCAACCCATTAAAACGCGTTTCGTTTGTTAAAGAGAGGCACAGTATGTAATATCTCAAATAACTGTAATCAACTATGTTTAAACGTTCGGGGATGATTACAGCCTTCTTTGAAGCAATTGGCCTACCGATAAAGAAAAATAATAACCAAAAAAAACTGTAATGTGCAGCATGAATGTTCAATAAAGCTGATACAACCATAGGCTTTGCGAGTAAGGCTAACTTTGTTTGTTATTTAATTTTTATAACAATAAGCAACATAATGTATTGTAGTTTTAAATTTGTTTTCAAGCCATTAGGTTTTTTGTTCTTCTTTTCTTTAATTTAAGTTATATTTATTTCTATAAACTTTTCAGCTGATTTTTAATGGCAAAATTAGTGATTTTTCGTTGCACTTACCAACGCGAAATTCTTTTCGTTTTCATTGAGAGGAGCTCCAGTGGGAGTTTGCAAACACGTCGCCAATAATACTAAACCTAGTAACTGCTTTCGCTCCATTGCAGACGAAAGCTTAAGTCAATTGGCTCAGTGATGTTGCTGCTGAGTCCTGGACATATATATACTTATTTTTACTCTGTTAAAGATATTTATCAAAAGAAGCTTGGAAATCAATACCAACTTTGTTTTCTTTTTTTTTAAGAAACCTCTTATAAAGAGGATAAATCAAAATAAACCACTTCATCAACTATCGAAGATTGCACCGAAACTGTCATAAAGCAATAACATTTTTTGTATAGACGGCCATAAGGGCAGGGTCATTTTTCAAAGCAAAATATGTTTAAATACAATAACAAAAATATTTGTAGATCTCATTCATGAAGTTGTAACGTTTCTTCAATGCTAGTATCTTGATGTATGAAAATAGATATATTTTTTTAATTCAACATAAAAAGAAGAAAAAATAAACATCGTCCTTTGAATACAGAACAAACTTGCAGGGAATTTTCACTTCCTAAGAATAATAATAATAAAAAAATAGTTAAAAGTTAAGATAATTAACTTTCGAATCATGAAAACAGACACTCCGGAAAATATTTCAATTAAACTATTTTAACACACTTACCCTTAAATAACCTAATAAATGAAATTTAATAGTCCAAGTTCTCATTAGTTTAACCTCCGAATTAAAAATAGCAAGACTTTTGACAAGCTCCGAAATTACTTTAAAGTTTTCTGTATAGACCGTAGTATTTATTACAAGTTAAACCTTTTTTCTTTAATTCCGGTAAGGCCTCCACCGATGCAATATTGTAATTAACAGATATACTTAAACCAAAGAGTGTTGATATCAGTCTTTGCTAACTAGTTGATACCATTTTTGTTGTGTCTTTTTTGAAATTGGAAGAAAAACTTGAACATTGCTTACAAAGTATCCATTATTCTATCATATAGAAGGGGAAAAAATTCGCTTCCCTGTTCAACAAAAGCTTTTTGATACAAAAAAAAAAGTATGAATATACTGGAACAAGTTTGAAATTGCCTAATATTTCCTTTGAGTACACGTCGTTTACAGTAAATGGTTTCGGAAGTACATACATACATACATCATTTATTTGTTTACGCAGGTCGAAATAAGGCAGCATAAAGCTGATGTGGACCTGCGTTTAATTAAGTTTACAAATCTTACACCTAATAAGCCTACTAAAATATGATTAAGAATACAATTTAAAATTCCTAAAAATATACATAATTTGTTAAATCCTTATTGTAAATTATTGCCGATTGATTGAAAGAAATCTTGTCAATAAATGAAGAAAGATAACGAAGTTTGTTTTTAAAACTATTGTGGTCTTCTATGGATTTAACTGATTGTGGTAAAGAGTTCCAAGCCATTGTAGATTATTTCATAAGTAGGTTGAGAATGATCGTCGGGGTGAATGTAGTCCTATTCAGGACTACGATCATCCGGACGATGATACTCAACCTACTTATGAAATGAATCTTGACATTTAGACATAATCACTGATGTCTAATGTTCAAGAAGAAATGTCATGACATAAGTAAGCTCGAATCGGTTTGAATGTGATCTTGAAGCTCACTTGGCGATAAAAATAAATATAATAAAATTAGGGTGACTTTAAATATCTTCCGCTGCATCAATGTTATTGCAATGTTTTTAGAGGAGTTGTTTTGTTACCCGGACCTATTTCCTCCTTGTCCATTAGCCTCAAGTGTCGGCCTTTTTAAGAAATACTATTAGTCACTTCCTGTTCAAACCATCTTCGTAATAGATCTAAGTTTTCAAAACAGAGTAATAAACAAGAAGAAAAGTAATTATTTTGGGGAAAAAACCTTAGTTTCTTCGTCGGACGTCACCAATCCTGTAGATTTGACCGATGGAGCCTGGCTCGAGAAGCGAATACTATTGTCACGTGATCACTGACCGTTTTGAAAAAAATGGCGGCTTCCAGTGTAAACATTTACTCTCCGCTTTCAAGGCTTAGAAGAGATAATCAGACGTTACTATCACAGCTAAAACAAGGCCAGAATGACACTTGGGACGCGCTGAAAAGAATGAGGCCGGCCGATGATTCATTTGTCACGAGAACCGACGGTGAATCGAGCTTTACTTATCGCGGGGCTGACAGAACGCCAGTCAGCGTGACTCGAAGAACTGATCAAGGATTAACTAAGGCGGGTCAAACGAGCACTCCGAAAAACTTTGGACAAGCTTTGTTGTCCGGTGGAAATGACAGAAGAAACAGGACCTCTGTCGTGCCAGTATCGATTCTCTCTACTCCAGGAAACCGTAAGAAGGTCAGTGTTAATTTCAAACAAAAAATTACAGCTACAACTGGTAGTGTGAGTCATTTTGCATTTTAGTTTCAGTTTTGGTGAACTGGAAGCAGAAAAAAGTCCAGTGAGTAATCTTTTAAAGCTTTTAATTTGTTTTAGAGGATATGCAACAACTTTTGCAAACTGTGTGAAACGTCATATTCAACGCAAAATTCTTACTCTGTGGTCAGTATCCAGTCACTTCGTTCCATAGTCAGATCGTTTCGATCCAGGTCGTTCCACTTAATAGTCATATCGTTCCCCAATATAGTCAGAACTTTTCACGACTCTTTAAGCCACGAGTGAAAACAAGGGCACTACTCATGTGCATACCTCGTTCATTAAGCCTTACGACAAAAAAAGCGCCCTTTGCACTGGGTTTTACACTAAAACCGTGACGGAACGATGTGACCATAAAATGGAATGGGATGTTACAATGTACATGTCAATAATTTGAAGACTTAATAAAATCAATTGTTGTCGATAAATGTCGATGATAATCAGTCAACAGATATCTGACAGAGCTGACATTAAGCCGTAACCTGTACCACCTGTTATGGCTGATCTCACTTGATGTTACAGGTGATCAAAGTTGAAAGCTAAAGGTGACACTATGAATTTTTGTGAGATGTTACAGGTTTTCAAATCTTCATTTGCTATGGCTGCTTCAAAACTTAATGACAGCCTTGTCTGAAATCGATAAAAGTTGATCAAGAAGTTCCTGTGATTATCAAATTCTATTGAAATTGGTGTTAGAGTTTGATTTTTATCCAAAAACTACCGTTATGTCTATTGGTGCATGTAGATGAAAAGCATCAGAAGCAGCAGTTTCAATTATCCATTAGCAAATTATTAACATCAGTTCAAAAATTTTTGTGCCATTATTAACTCAGACAAAGGACTTTCTTGAAAGTCTACTCTTGAGCTTTTGCAACATTCGTTTGCACAATTTTTATACCAGTTTGTAAATGAGTGGCATCCATGCATGTGTGTTCGAAGAACTGGCAAAGTCCAAATCCTTCTCCTTATGCAGTATTCATTTAAAATTTGTGTAAATCCTCTAGAGGTATTTTTTTCTGAAAAGTCTCAGTAGTCATATCAATTGATTACCTGTCCTGAGAACATTGTGATTATTGATTTTTATCGACAAATTTAACCAATCAATTGACAATGCAATTTATAATATTATTATTGACAAATATCAAGCACTATTGACTTTTCAACTAGCTTTCTGATGATTGATTTTATCGACATGTACTGTGACTTCCTTAATGAGAGGGACAACCTGACCATGGAACGAAGTGACTGTAAAACCTTTGGTCTTTCGCTAATTTATCATGTACATGTAACATGTAGCCACAGAAAAAAACTTCCCACCAATACAAACACTAAATTGTCAACCTTTCCTCTACTAAGGTATCAGAATTTAATGCATGATATTTGACTCATGTAGTTATGAGATTCTTTGAATGAGTCTGTTTTTTTGTATGATTCAGAAGTGAAAAGCTATTTTAATGCTGCAGATAAGAAACAGTGAATAATTTTGTACAGACAGTGTAGGTAAAATCTGTTCTCAGGTTAAACCCAACTTTCCTCTGTCTTCCATGAATAACTAGGGCTAGGGAAAAAGGGAAATTCTGAATTAAACTGCATGTACATTGTACTGTAGGATGAATACTGGTTTAACCTGAAAGCAATAATTAGTTACCCTTTTGTTTCACATACAAAATACTTTGTGTAATTATAGATACTACGTGATGTAGCCACAAAACTTTGTTGATTGAGCAAGAAATGAGTGTCTGTTGTCTGCATTAACAGATATCCTAATTAAGCAGGTTGAATTTAGAGAAATGTATGGGCTTTCTTATGGATAAAAACAAGAAGGAAAAAAAAAACGTCTGAGGTGTCTGCAATAATTATTTACTGTTTAGTCTGTACAAAATACATCCTGTAATTATAGACAGTACATGTTGTAGCCACAAAAATCTGTTGATTTAACAAGAAATGAGTGTCTGTTGTCTGCGTTAACAGAATCTGATGTCCAGGTAATTGAGCAGGTTGAATTTACAGAAAATTTATGGGCTTTCTCATGGATCAAAATGATAAGATACTGTGGGATTTCACAATCCAGTGTGATCAGAAAATTGAGGCAAGAAGACCAGACATTGTCTTTATTGATAAGAAGGAGAGAGAGGTTGTCATAATTGATGTTGCCATCCCAGGTGATGACAGGGTGAAAGATAAGGAACTTGAGATGGTAGAGAAGTACCAATTATTGAAGGATGAAATTGCGAAGGTCTGGCACACGCGAAAAGTCATTGTAATTCCTGTTGTTATTGGAGCCCTTGGAGCCTTCTCAGTTAACTTTAAGGAGTACATGAAGCAAATCGGCGTGAACGTGAAGTTGGAACTTATCCAGAAAACAGCATTGTTGGGGACAGCAAAGATACTAAGGAAAGTACTGGTACTGTCCCTGTAAGAAGAAGGAAAAGAGAGACATGGGACCCGTGGTGATTTGTTGTAACCCACTCCTAAGGACTATAAACCAGGCTGAACATCTTGCCTGAGTCTACAAGGAATGGACATAATAATAATAATAATAACAATAACAATAACAATGATGATGATGATGATGATAATAATAAACTGAGGTGTCCATGTGAAGCAGGAGTCCATAAAGCATGGATCGTAGATCTGTACAGTGACACCTGCTTAATATGGACACCCACGTATATAAACTGACAGTTTTATTTGTCCTGACCAAAAGCTCATCTTTTCTTTAAAATTAACTTACTTTAAAAAAAGGACAAGTCACAATGGACATTTTCCTTTAGTTAGTCCTGAGTCACAAGCTCTCATAATTATATCATCAACCTGGCTTTATGGACAATGTCTATATGAGCAATGTCGAACAAAACGAGCCCGAGCAAAATTCATATACTTCTCCTCATATGAATTATACATGATTGCATAATTATGCACAGCTGTATTCCACAAATTTTGACTGTTTTGTAGTAGATTCATGACATTTACATTTGACATTTTTGGCCTTTACTATTGTCAGTCATTTGTATTATAAAGTAGTAGCTAACAAAACAATTAAATTTCTGTCACTGAAGCGAAGATGTCTTTCCAGTGAAAAATCCTAGCCACAAGGAACAAGGAGAGACGGCTATATATTTGCAGGCTAACCTGTACTTTCTATTTCAGACACTTAAGAAAGCCCTCCGTGTTAGTTTTGAACTTTCACCCCATCATGAACAGAGTGCAGTAGTTGGTAATGATGAAAGACGAAAGTCCCTGCTTGGTTATGATTGGATAGCTGGTATGCTGGACAACACATCCTATCTTTCGGAGAAACCGGATGACTATTTTGATGATCTAAAGGAGTTTAGGAGAGTTAATAAGGAAGACTGTTGTGGAAAAACTGTTGCAGAGTGAGTGTTCAGTCATCATGATTGTTTTCAATGTACTTAAATCATTGTATTCTAGGGTCTTGTTTGTCAAATTAAAGCTGTACATGTTCAAGGCAGCGTGTGATGCTTAAAATAATGCTCCATAGGCTCGCATACAACAGTCATACTTGGAGAGTAAGGGAAGTCTTTCGTTTTAACAAAATCCCACTAAAAAGAAGTATTGCTTTTTTCAATCATTTTACTACATAACGTGAAATACACGACCTGCTCTCACTTGGCTTGTTACAACGTAGCTCGGTTCATGGTAAAACTGCTGCACTGGTATCACAGCGGTCAAGGGTTTGAATCCTGTAAAAGCCTGAATTTTTTCATGATGCTCGAACAAGCCATACATGTACAGGTGCACACCTTTAAATCAGTTTGCATGTACCTTACTGTGCCTTGGTTTGTTGTCGTTATTGTTGTTGGTTTGTTTTAGCCTGGGTGCCTAATTCAAATTGGTACGTGTACATTTTGTTTTGTTTTCATGTATTTTGGATAAAAAATCAAGTGAAACTGTCAATAACTATCTTATTCAGTTACACCTGGAGTATGCTTACATGTGGATTACTTCAAGCCTTTGGAGGTGCATTTCAGGTTCATACATTCTGTACAGTACATGTAGTTGCATTTGCGTTATTTTAAACTGCAGAAGGGCTGTAAACTGTTATTTATACGCCGGAAGTTGCACTGTACATTATGTAACTCTTACACATACGACGTGTACAGTGTAAAACTAGGAAAACAATTATGTATATTTGTGAATGTAAAATATTATATGTAATTATCACTAATATTTGATTAGGCAAGTGTGTCTCAACTTTTTTTTCCATGTAGGTTGCCATATTCTCCATTAAAGCTCACCCCTTCAAGAAGTTCCTATAGCCATGTTGAAGATGGGGTAACCTGTAAGCATTCTTATTGTTTCAATGTTGTGATCTACATGTACATACTGTAGCAGGACCTGCTTCTCCCTGGGCCCACCTAATTTTTGCTCTAACACAACTAGAAAATCATAGTCTTTTTGAGATAATAATGTTGGGCACCCTAGATTCCACAGAGATGTAGGCTTTCTTGCATCTTTTCTTAAGGCACAGCCTTGTGTTTTGTTCTGTTTTGATTTGTCTTGTTTTTTATTCTCATCTTTATATGATTGTTACTATTTATTTTGTTGAAATTTTTGGACATGTACTTTATAAACCTCTATCTACAGTACTTACAGTATAGTAATTACAGTACTCTACTGTATATTTTACACATTGGCCTCAACGTGGAGCCTGTAAAAACACACAAACCCCTGTGAAGCAATTAGGGCACTCATTTAAGTACTTTAAGGTGGCTCGACTGGGTTTTTTAGTTTGAGCATTAACTATGTCGGCAATAGTTCATAGCCACTCTGTGTCCTATGGCCAGTTTAAACGCCATATTAGTCAACTTTCTTTCCATTGAGTACTGCATGGACACTATGTAAACAAGTCTGCATGTAAAAGCTCCTGTAAAAATCTACACGCAAGTTTTTTTGGATTTTTCGTGGGGATCCGCCATATTGCACACAATTTACGCACGTGTAAGTGCTGGAATGCCCATGGCCTGTACTGTAATTGAGGCAATTATGGTAGGTACATACTCCCTAACGCGATTTCTTAAAAAAACTCCTGGTACAGTGAAACACAAAGATAAATAAGAACGTAATGGCATAAGATCATAAGTAATTTTTATCTTTATGTAATACTGCTGTGGTAATCTTTTCCCCATATCTTTACTCCAGGTCGACGTACATGTAGTTAAAGCTCAAACTTAGGAGGTATCTCCCCTATAAACTCCAGTCAAGGCACCTTAAGTACATTTACTTGTATCTGTGTTGTATTTTTTTTTAATTTTAGGTAATTTTTGTTTTCTTTTGTTTTTGGGTATGGTAGTTTATGCTAATGAAGTTAAAACAAAATAAAAATAAAACTGATCTGAGATAAAAAGATTGTCTACAACATCTCTTAGTGAGACTGCTGGCCATGTCTCCAGTTTAAACTTAGCCCACATTTTATTTAGCCACATTTTAAAGGTGGCTGAACACAGTTTTGTGGGCACTTAGCAGTATTAAATTTGCCTGACGGCAGCGTTTTAAATACGACAAACAAAAATGGCAGTGAAAAACCAATGGTACAGGTACACGGAAGACAATTTCTCAAAATCTACTCATTAAAATTTTGTGATATTTGGCAGAATTTCTACTTTTATCGTATTTTAAATAATGAGAACATTAAAATGGAAGTTGAACAGACAAATAATTTTGTGACACATTTAATAATTACAGTACACTTATATTATTGATTATCCTAAAACCTGTCTGTTAAAATTTGGTTAAATAAGTTCATTCCTGAAAATGGTGATGATTAATAATTATTACAGTAAGCTGTGTGCAAGTTTATAGGAGAATCTAACGAGCGAATTTTACGTAAACTGAGCAAAAGGGAAGTTCTAAGGTTGTATTCAATTGTTCATGTTGCCATGGAAACGTCAAAATCAATCAAAATATTTCTTCAGTTTATTTGCCAAGTTTCAGCTTGTGAGTTTCAACTTCATTAGCATACATTTAAACCATACCCAAAAACAAAAGGAAAAAAAATTACCTGAGATAAAAAATTAACTACAACATATTCTCACAAACTGTCCAAGCTGTGTTCAGCCACCTTAATGTACAATAAAATATTACACAATTTAACCTCAAAGGCAATGTTGCCTTACAACATACATTGCCTTTCAAGTTTAATTTTTATGTTATTTTAATTCTTTTATTTTTTGTTGTTTGTTTGTAGGTGACAATGCATACACTTTAAATGATCGTCTCTTTGCTGTCCCAATCCATGGACCTGAAACATCCTGTTCAGTATGCCACACTAAACGCGAGTTTGAGTATGAAACAGAAGGAAGCTATGTGCGGTGAGTTTTAATGGTCATGAAATGATCCTTTCTGAACATTTCCTTCTCCTGACTCCTGGCTGTAAATCTCAATGCATCAATTTTGCCAGTGATGAAAAGATTTGAGGTAATAGTGACTAATACTATTATTCACAATGATGTCAAGAATAACCACAAGTTAATGTACACTGCACATGTACGTGTACATTAGGGCTCTCAGTGATAACAACTTGAAATCAGATAAGAATGCTTTACATGTATACGGTGTATACGCATGGCAAAACGACTACCTCCACAACAATAACAAAACACTGACCACTGTCTATCTACACTACATCTTTATCTACATGTACATGTACACTGTACCTGTATGTCAGAATGAAAGGGCAGCAATGTAGTTTTAACATGAACAACAACAACAAAAAAACAAATAAACAAAAAAATGACACAGCATTCTACTTTAGACATTACAATGTTCTGAAAAATTAAGACAATTTTAATTCCTTTTTAAGGGTGAGCGTACCCCGATCATCTCTGCTCTCTCCCTACCGATTCAAGCCTCACAGACGCTCCAGCTTTGATCCCACTGATGCAATGAGTTTGTCATCACATTGTCTTGCTGGTTGGGAGAGTTCCAAACCCACAGTAGTTCCAATGCCATCATCCCTGGATCTCAGAACATCTCTTCACCAGTCACGCACCACTCTGGTTAGTACATAATTGTCTACATGTACAACTTAATTGTTTATGACAAAGGGTGTACAGTTTTTACCTCTTCCCCCATTATATAACGAATTGAATATTCCAAAAATGAATCCGTTAGTTTAGCCACAACCAGTATCAATTTCAAATCTGCATTCCTGCCTGTGTTATTTGAATTTTTTTATGATAGCCTCTCTGTTTTCAACCAGGTCGAGGATTCTTTGAATGGATAAAATATTATTACTTAGAAGACATTTACATCAAATTCAAGAAAACTGACCTTGGTAGAATATTTCATAACAGCCTTGTGTGTGAATTTAAGTATGCAGGAATGCATTTGTATTTGTATTTATTTATTTGCCTTGCGATTACAATGATTACAAAAACATACCAACAAAAATGTAAGAAGAAATGGCTAGGAGGCCTAAAGGAAACTATAGAGCTTATATTAATTAGGCCTCTTCAATTACAATTTTTCGAAGATGGCACAAGAATTACGGCGACGGATACAAAATAATATCAGGTGGAAAATTAAACTAATCAATATTACGGAAGTTTACAAACAATGTTGAATATTAACTTACGAAAAAGCCTTTTAATAAAAGACTTTTTCGTAAGATTTCTGTTGGAGTATACTAATAATTATTACAAATAAATGCCTTAAGTGCTCTTTTAAAGGAAAAAGGTGAGGAAGCGTTGATGATATTGGTGTTTAAGGTGTTGTCATAGAGGATATTACACGCTGGTGCGAAGATATGAATTTTATTTGCGAGTGGTATCTTCAAGGCGCCGGGCAATGTTCTTTTTATTATATAAACAAATGAGATCGATAAAATAATAGAGTGAAATTACCGAAATTACGTCATCGATAAATTCACGTGTGAGATTATGGAAAATAAACCACCCGGGTCTCGGATGTAGCTTTTATGAATTTTACGAGTGTTATATTTTCCAGTAAAACACTCGTGTCTATATAATAAAAATAACTAATTCATTCATGGAAGCTTGGAGGGCGGGGAGGAAGGGGGGGGGGGGGGGGAGGTACACTGACCTGGCTTGGCTGTACCTAGTGGATGGGAGTAGCTGTCTGCAACTTGTTTACTATGTTCCCCTTTAAGCGCCAATATCAACATACAAATTCACATTACAACTGTACTTTCACTAACATTTGAACTTGGCAGGTAGGTGCAGTTATAACCTGAGATCTGGCCCAATTTTAGCGGTTCTTTTTCATTCTCTCTAACGGCTACCGCTAAAATTTCGTTACGCCTTGCCTTCCGGAATGTGAGAGCGATTTTCGTATGACCTTGAAATGAAAACGCGCGAACAAAACAGAAACAACAAACGAACGGAAATTGAGCGATTTGATTGGTTATATATCGAACGGATACAAACGCGGGTGGCTTTTGGTTGGTTAAGCGAACGTTCGCGTAAAAAAACTTCATGCCCGAGAACTTTCTAAAAATCAATAGATCCTTCGCTTTGACGTCATACTGCAACACGATTGGCCAATCGAACAATGCCTTCTCCATATTAGGGTTTTCTTTGGCGGGAAAACGAAGAGTCCATGTTTTGATCTTTTCATCCATTGGCTTATGAAACAGATGACGAACACTTACCGAAACCATTTTTCAAGGTCATACGAAAATCGCTCTATTTACAAAGCAAAACGAACATTGAGTCTGATCTCAGTTTAATGCAATTAGAAGGCAAGGAACTGAATTGTTAGAATGTTCTTAATTTTCTCTCATTTCCCTTTCGTTCTTATGAAAGTAGCGGGCGAAATCCCGAGCCCCTAGGCTTCCCTGAATCAAGATAAGACTGAAGTCCAGCTTTCTATTGAGAGATCAAATGATTTTTCCTTCGGTGATCATTTTAATAATTCTCATAACATTTTCTGTTGATGATGTATTTATAAATGTTGTTCCAAAGCAGTAAATTGATTGTGATGAATTTGTGATCACTGTTATGACCACAGACAAAACTCCTTCACACATGATAATCGTTTTCTATTCCTCGCGATATTTTAAAACGATAAGTATTAAATCTACATAAGCTTGCCATTGTGGGCCGGCTTATGCTTTTCCTGGCCAGTGGGAGTCTATACCCCTGGGTTTGCCTAGTCCGTGTACGGCGTTTTCCCTGTCCCTCTCGCTTAATCACTTCTGACCACGTCACTCGAAACACTTCGGCCGTGCGGAATAATGAGGCCTCGGGATTAGGCAACTCCTGAGTGGCTTAACCATGTTAAACTTTGTATCCTGTCCGTCCAGTTTGGGCATGCGCCTGTTGCTGACAACCACGCCCCGTTAAAAAAATGCATTTCTACAGAAGCGTGCAGAGAAAGAGACCATTCGCGATCAAGAGTTCTTCAAATGATACACGAATCTTTTGGTCATATTAATCATTTAACAGGATGCATCACGAGCTGGCCGCTACCCAGGTTCTGTTGCTGACAGCACTGACGAATTATTAAACAGAAGCCACTCCCTCAGATATGGGCTCCAGGTTCTGGAACAGGAACGTGGAAGAAGCAGGCAGCCAGCAGCCCACACTACATCCTATCCCATGTTATGAGAACAGCATCAAAGTAAACATACATACATTTTTAATTTTGTTTTCGTATCCTTACTGGCAATCCTATGTAATCAGGAATGGTCAACTTGCTAAGGGGCGCACTAAAAAGCTACATTGTAAAGCCTGGTTTTTACAGTCAAGCCAGGTCAAGCGTACCCCCCAAAATTCCATGAATGAATTTATTGTTCCAAAGTTGAGTCCGTTGGCAGTTGTAGATTTCAGATTCTTCTCTGCATTCTTGCCTGCGTAATGAGCCGTGAATTCACATGCGATTCAGTTACGAAATTTCTACCAGCTCAGTTTCCCTTAAATTTGATGTAAATGTCTTCTAAGAATTTTAATTTATTCAAAGATTTTCAATCTGACCAAATACAGACAAGTTCTCGTAAATTATTCACTACTCATTACTCATGCACGAATTCCGATTTGAATTCGACACTAGCTACGAGAACGACTAACGGATTCGCATTCAAATAATCAATTCATTAATAGAATCTTGGGGGGTACGCTTGACCTGCTTTGACTGTAACTTCCGCGGGGACTAGCGGAATTCGAAAACCGGAGTCAGACGGTCGACGGAGTCCAACGAAGTCGCAAGAACGAGGACGTTTTCGCTTTCTTCCATTTTCTTCTCTGCCAGCCTTATAACTCCAACGCATACGATTCTGTGAAAAACAAGTGTCGATGTCGGAAAGGGAAGCAGTTACTTAAACCAGTTACAGGTGCTTATTCAATATTTATTCGGAGGCGCTGTGATTGGTTAAGTTATAATGTTAGCCTGCGTCGCAGACGTAATTTAATCTCGGTTAGTAACGTCTGCGAAGCAGCGCCAATATCCTTATCCTGGGCCCCCAACGGACTTAACAAATTACCGGAAGTGCGTTTCCAATTCCTTTTCATCTTGATTGGTAAATCAACAATGGCATTTTTAACAGGCCACTCATGGGGCGTGCTCAAATCCTGGTACACAGGTCGCGGCCCAGAATAGGGATTTCGGCGCTGTTTCGTAGACGGTCTTAACCACAGTTTATTTTCATCTGTGGCGAAGGCTTGTCTGTTCTTGCGATTTCGTCATCATAATTTTCACTTGATCGTATTCAGCAGAGATACAGGTATACCAAGGGTACAAACTGATTTTTCAGTATATCTAATCATAGCGCTCTGTGGTATTGATCATGACTCCGACTCTGTTGCTAGTGAAACCCAGCCTTTAGATGTTGTTTCGTTTTACTGTTAACATTGATAAAGTAAGTTACCCATTTATTGACCAGTGGTCTCGCCACTGAATGGATCTCATTCAATTCCCCAAAATTTTTTATTGCATTTTGCATCTAGTCGATAGCATTACATTCAGACGGGTATTACTATCAACAAACTTTGCTACTCTAATTTCTTGACCCTGCGAATATTTCTCGGTGCCGGCACTTATTCGGGTTACAAAAGTACACATAGTATTTTGCGAAAAATCAGTCCCACACCGTTCCTCAACTCTGGGGACGCATTGCAAAATGTTTTTAGCGGTGGGGAGTGATGATAAACCACTCTACGTGCATTCACAATGTATATTATTTTTATTTATGTATATTTTGTACACACTTATACACCCGCTTTGATAATACTCGACTGTCGTTTCTGTAAGTGTTGTCATTGTTTTCTTCATACGAAGCAAAATACATTAATCCACAGGTCATTCGTTCAGTTAAACCGCACGACATTCTTTCTGCACGATGATTTGATCCATTCTAGTGTGCATGCGTGAGTTTCTAAACGCTCGTTGTTTTCGTTTCATCAACTTTTGCAGAATTATGTCAGTGTTTTTGTGAAGATTGTAAAAAAAAAAAATAATAATAATAATAAATAAATTATTTGTCGACGTCTGATATTCTTGAGGTTGCGCATATGTACTTGCCAATATCCTGCAACCAATTTAGTGTGAAAAAGTACTAACTTTTGAGGAGCAGCGGTGGTCGCAATGGTATCACAACTCGACTCCTAGAAATGTCGTTTGGGATCGAATCATTTCCAGAGGTGTTTTTGTAATAATCATGTGAGTTTGTTGTTGATGTTTCAATTCTCGGCCTTAGTATGAGAGTCCAAGTACTCTAGTTTTTCCCTTTCCTTAAAGGAAAACACCTTTCCAAAGTGTAATTCGATCCGGAACCACACGGTTGCCAAAGAACCACACTGTGGATTTCCTTCCATGAAATCGTCATTTATTTGGTTTATAGACGGTCAAAGATGTTATAGAATGCCGGGTACTCCGCTCTGAAAACAAACTACATATATTTCGCGTGAATCGTTTAGAAGAAGGTTTCATTTACTTCCAGGGTGTGGTAAGCATGCTGTTCTTTTATGGCCTTAATACTTTCGTTAATCTTGTTACGATGTCCTATTAGCTTTACACCCATATCTGTTAAATCCTCGTCACTCAGTCCCCTAACTTTGTCAAGGCTGTCTACATTTGCTGCTTCAAATGTTTCCAGATAACATTCCATGTTTATGAAGTTAAGCCACTCGTCGACGGACTCGAATTGTGGAGCATCAATCTCTTCAGATCTGAAATAAAAATAGCTTCAATCAGTAAGTTAACTTCTATACACTAGCCCTAGGCAGGCTTTCTTTATGGAAGATAGGGCAAAGCACAAATCATCGGTCCCTTCCGGAGTTTTCTTTTGGCTTATTTTTGTTGAATCTTTGTTTTCGCCTCTTCACTGTTAGCAGGCTAGTGATACGCCTTTATTATTTTAGTAAGTGAAACAGTTATGCTATGCACCTTGGAGTCAAATTTTAGCCTCTTGAATCTGGCGTAACGCCCTGACATACTCTCTTTAAGTCCAACGCTTTTAGTTTATTTGTTTTCATCTTTTTCTTACATGTTATAACCGTAAGAAGTTGCCTCCAAAATAGTTCTCGTGTGGCCCTACTGATGGTTTAAAGAGGCCGTGAGATCTTGGGAGCTTTAGACTGATTATTAGTTGTTTTGGTTTTTGGTTGTTTTACGGCGACAAAAAAGTAAAAGAGTGATTTTGCAGACAAGGGAGCTTATTTACTCACGTTTCTAGCGTTGATTGGAGCAAACGAACAATTTCTAATACTTCAGGAGAGCGAATTACTTTGTCCAAGCGATTGACAATTTCTCCAAACTTTGGTCTTTTGTTTGTGTCTGACTGCCAGCAATCCATCATTAGAACATGAATGATTTCAGGACAATCCTGAAAGGCAAAAAAGGAAACGCCCGTACTGTTCGTTAATTGGAAGCGATACAAACGTGTAACCTAATTGCTGAGGTCTTTTTGCCTGAGGCGACTAATTGTTTTAGTATAATTACATTGATGATTATTCGAGAAAATAAAATTATTGATCAATTTCCGACCCTGAAACATCAAAAAATCTGGCTTCCATTTTAAAAACTGCTAGCCTTCAATGCTATAATCACCGCGCGGTGATGATAGCGGGATAAAGCGAAGCTCCTAGCCAATCACTGCGCTCTATTTTCGATAGTCATCGATGTAATTATACTAATAAATCATATCAAATTGTAAAACTTTTTCATTATTCTTACTCCAATGTGAGGTTCCCAAATACGATGAAGGAAAAGGTCGGAAAAGCATTTTTTTCGGAGGGGTTTGGGGCTAGGGGGGTGGGGGTGTTGCGAATTAGCACACATTAATCAAAAAACAGTTAACCTAGGTTTCCAGCTAACTTCATTAAACTCTAGGTGTTTCTTTTCATTATCTCAGGTTTCCTTTCATCATTTTTAAATGCAATTTACTGTTGCCCTCTTGCAAGTTTTTAACTTAATTTCAAAGTGGAAACGCTATCAAAAGAGTGAAAAAGAAAGCACCTACACTGTATGAGTCGATTGAGCATAGCTCAGTAGTGGTAAAGAGTCCTTATGAATCGTACTCAAAACTACGTTTTCCGTTGATCTGATTTCTGGGCGTATTGTTTATTTTTTAGATATTAATAAATTGTTAGTATTGGTTTTCTAAGTACAATAAAATTACCTTCGGAGCAGGTAACCGGTAGCCAAACTGTACTCGGTCCATCACCTACTCAAAACCAGTCACAATTAGTGGTTATAAACACTTACATATTAACACAATTATTTTGTGATTTTAATTGCGTATTGAACAGAGTTGGAAGACGAGGCATTTTGTAAGACTCAGGTGACAAATGGCGTTGTGTGAGATGACGTCATAAATAGCATTTTAATACTGACAAGGTTGATCCAGCAATCGCTTATTTAGATAACCTTGAGGTAAATTCATCAATCGCTTATTTAGATGATAACCTTCAGTCTAGAAAATAATTTAATCTAAAGTCTGGAAAAGTTCTTAAATGTAGATTCATTTGGAAGACGCGGCATTATTTTGCAATGTTCGGTGTCAAATGACGTTGCGTCCCACTGGTGACGTCATAACCAGCATTACTGATAAGGTTGATCCATTTTGGGTTTCGCGTTTTTTTGATGTAACGTGATGATGATAGTTAAAGATAAACTGTTCGATGTTTTTTTTTAACATACCTCACTGTTGCTCCACCCCCAATATGGTCGATCAGCGAATGACATAATCTCCCAAAGAAGGATACCATAACTCCACACATCACTTGCTGAGCTGAACATGCGGTACTGAAGAGCTTCAGGTGAGGTCCATCGAACGGCGATTTTACCCCCCTTTAAAAACAGTTAAACGAGGTACAAATATTTTCTACATGGGATCCACTCCTCTCAACCTCGTTAACTATCTACAACTAAATAATTCAGGGCAAACATTTCTGTTTTTGTAAGTTATGTGATGTATTGTGATCTATATTTTCTCGTGGTTATGCTCAGTTGTAAATTCTTGTTGCCAAGAAAGTGCTGTTCTGCCACAGTTGGAAAACTCCCTTATGTTGCATATCTTTTTCTTTTTTTTTTATAACATGAAATTTTTTTAATTGAGATAATTTCCTTCAAGGAGAAAAAATCACTTAAAATGAAAGTTTAGAGGTTGATGAAGAGTATACAGACATGTCAAGCGACTAACAAGTAGTAGGGGTGATGAATGGTCCATTAAAATTTTTAACTGCTCGCAAAATCTTACCTTTGCTCGATTTGTTCGCAAAATTTAAACGAGTGCTCGCTTGCTCGTGCTCCCCAAATTTTTGCGTTGTTCGCAAGCTCGCAAAGCAATTTTTTTTATTTCTGCTCGTGCTCGCAAAAAAATCGCAGTGCTCGGCATGCTCGCGAATGCTCACAAAGACTATTCGTCACCCCTAGTAGTGTGAGTGAAGTCAACTGGTTTGGCAAGAATGACGTGTTGGTCCGTCTGCGCTGTGAAAATATGATTACCTTTAACTGGAGTACTTCTTTGAAAATCAACTTACCAATTCCTCACTTCAGAACTCCAGGGGGAATGGGTACAAGCTTTGGGTGCAGTGATTTCTGAGATTGGTTGGATGGACAAGTCTTAGTTATGATTGATCCATGGTACGCAAGGTAACCATCAACCAATCACAAGTAACGCTTGCCCACACGAACGATCCTTGAAATCGCTGCGCCGAAAGGTTCTACCCATTCTCCTTATATTCCTGGAGTGAAAAACAGGACACCTTAAATGTACCTGTGTCTCGTAAACCGGACTGTCCTCTTCCAGCTCTCTTGACAGACCAAAATCAGAAACTTTGCACAACATGTTCTCACCAACTAGAATGTTACGAGCAGCCAGATCCTAGAAATCAAGCGAAGATAATTCAAGTGGAAATTCGCTGTTTTCAATTTATTGAAAACTTGAAAAGATTAAAAATGTAGGAGGGAGCTACTTTGTTAGTGTCATTTTTTTCAAGTATAATTCCATTTGTCAGTATTCGAAAGCAAACTGCCGATTTCGATGTCTTGGAAACAGTGTAATTATCTCTGTTTAAAATAAAGTAATTATCTCTACCAATTGATACCTTACAATGCTATAAATATCTTACCCGATGAAGTAAGTTCATTTCAGAGAGATAGACCATGCCACAAGCTACACCTCGAGCCATGCCAACCAACTGAAGGCTTGTGAGCAGACCCTTATGCTCCTGAAACAAGCACACAGAACGTAAAAAGTCTGTACTTGCACAGTAGATAAGTCAATAGAGAATGTGAAGAGTCCTACATCTCATTTTGTGCCTTCAGTCTATAATCCTTCGGACCAGTTATTATCAGGTTACCTTCAAAAAGTTATCCAGGGATCCACTTTCCAAGAACTCTGTGAGGATCATCATTGGCCTGCCTACAAAAACATTACAGTTATGATCAAGAGGGATAACCCCTGTTTACACATTGCAATAAGTTAATAAACGTCCAAATGACATTGTAGAAATTTTCATGGTATTCAACCTACATTTCTTGATAAATATAATTCGCTTGCTTTACTTACTCTTTGTGACAACTCCTACTATCTTGATAACATTTGGGTGATTGAACTGGCCCATGATTGACGCTTCGGATAAGAAATCTTTCTGGTTCTTCTCATTCGAGTTGGGCTAAAACAAACAATTCAAAGTAACACAAATAGTTCTGAGATGGGTAGGTAAACCACATATAAATGCCACCGGTCGTCGCATGTAGCTAAATTAACCTCCAAGTATATTACGCCTTGCACTCCATAGGACACTTATTTGGCCGTCAAGAAAAAAATTCCATAAAACTCTCACATAGCAGTCATGGCAGATGAGAGAACTGGCACAAAGACGTAATTTGGTTTTGCGTTTTCCAAGGTTCAGTTTCATTAGGAATGGTGATGATCGATTAGACGACGACGAAATCGATGGCGATGATGAAGTAAACGATGATGACGAAGAGGAGGACGACCATTACATGCGTTAAGGATATGTAGCCGATTAAACTTACCCTTAACACTTTGACCGCAACGACATCTCTACCATTTCGTGTCTTCAAGGTTCCTTTGTAGACATCAGCGAATTCACCTATAATGATAAAAAACAATTAAAGATAAGAAACAGCAAGGCTAAATACGATATTCAGCTGTCAAAGTCGTTAGTCGCTCATTAAAGGCAAGTTACCTTGTCCAACAAACCTCTGTAACTTTATCTTAGGTTTTTCGATTTCTGTTGTAAGCGTAGTGAGAAGCTCCATTAGATCACCATAGTTTGTAGGGTCGATGTAACGCTGCTGACCAAGGTCACGCCCTGTTAAAGAGAAAACGAACAGAGGTGGCTTTTTGTTGCAGCCATTAGCCTCTGCGTGCGGCCACCATTGAACAACGGCGACAGCCTGCACTTCATTGTGCCAAGTCTTATTATTTGCTCAAAATAGCCCTAATGGCCAAGTGGCCCTGTTAAAAATGTTTTCTCTCTTAACCTTGATTCCTGTCCAATGACTTTAAAGGCGGTGACTGATGTTGAAAATACTTTTCTAACCCCCTGGCCTCTCATTTTGTATTGCATTATATATTGTTGTCGATTTTTTATAGTTTTTCTGTTGATTTTGATGACGTTTATTCCAAGTTTCGCACTGCGCGATTTTAGAGAAAACCAATATGGCGGCCATATGGGCACAACGTCTCAGCAAGTAAGTGACTTTAGCTTAGCTTGTATTAGCGTTGATTGAGGCAAATATAATAAGGTACACAGTAGAACCTGAGTAACTCCAACTCTGAGGGGGAACGAAAAACAGTTCGAGTTAGCGGGCAATGTGAGTTATCCGGGTAAATTTCAGTGAAATTTTGATCAAGGGAAAGGACATTTAGGTCGAGTTAGCGGGGAATTCAAGTTATCCCAGTTTGAGTTATCGAGGTTCTACTGTACTTTTAAAGGGACACAGTCAGCTGATGCACATGCGCATTAGATACCATTTCTTAGCTGATTTGCATGTCACAAGACACGAGCGTGAAACAGAAAGTGAGAAGCGTATCCAGAATACTCAAAACAAACCTTGTTGAGTTGAACAATTTACAAGCCCAAATCGTGATTATAGACCTTAAGCCACATCAGAGCACACATTTTCTATATACAATTGCGAATTCATTGATGGATTTGTCCAGGAAAAGCCAAACATCGACGAATACTTCTGAACTCTATCATCAGTAGAGGTGAGGAATGACACGGAGTCGGCATGAATCATTGTCAAAGGTTCAAGGTCGAGAAAGTTTGATTTTACAAACATATGTAACCTTTTCCATCGATTTTCCAAATACATATAACGATTATTTGCTCGCCAATGTTATTGATTCATTTCTTTTCTTATTTTGGTAAATGAAAGCGATTTCTCCCGCCTGGAGCCTACGCGTTTCTCACCTCTTCTGTTCATGTTCCTTTGGATACTGTTTTTAACCAAATATGATAAATATAATAAATATAATGTCATAGGATGAGTTAAAGTTTGCTCAAAAAGAGGTTTTCTGTAAAAGATCGAGGATCAAATGAAACACTAGGAAGGATTGAAGCGGATTTCTAGATGTAGCTGACGCGTTCTTTTGATTTCGGGTTGAGGTAAACTCTTCAAAACTGACAAAAGTAGTGTCCAGGTCAGCGCGGTCACATAGCTGACTGTGTCTCTTTAAGACGCATGTCCCCTATGGATACGAGTCTTTGAGCTGATTGGACCACTTCAATAACGTTGTCATGGGACGATTGCTTAATCGTCGCCTTGATCTTCCCCCTGTACTGATTAAGGTGGCTGAACACAGTTTTGGCAGTTTGTGAGTATATGTCATTTGCCAAATTATAGCAAGAGAAGAGTCGCAGCTCACAAGCTGAAACTTGGCATATGAAAAATATACTGATGAAAGATTTTGATTGACAGGTAAAATTTGACATTTTCGTAGTTTCCATGGCAACACGAACGATTGAATACAACCTTAAAATTTCACTTTTGCTCAGTTTACAGAAAATTCACTCATTAGATTTTCCTATAAACTTGAACATAGCTTACTATAACTAATCATAACCATTTGAAACTTATTTGA
The DNA here is from genome assembly GCA_038088405.1 of Porites divaricata. Taxonomy (NCBI): domain Eukaryota; kingdom Metazoa; phylum Cnidaria; class Anthozoa; order Scleractinia; family Poritidae; genus Porites; species Porites divaricata. The sequence continues at coordinate 9,701,952 of JBBMOI010000008.1, read as the reverse complement.
CCAAATTTTAACAGAGGAGTTTTTAGATAATCAATAATATAATTGTACTGTAATTATTAAATGTGTCACAAAAATCGTCTGTTTAACTTCCATTTTAAAGTTCTCATTATCTAAAATACGATAAAAGTAAAAATTTCTCCAAATATCACAAAATTTTAATGAGTAGATTTTGAGAAATCGTCTTCTTTTTACCATTGCTTTTTCGCCGCCATGTTTGTTTGTCTGAGTTAAAACACTCGCCGTCACGCGAGTTACCGCTGACCGCCGCAAAACTGTGTTCAGCCACCTTAAGTTGTTTAATAGGGAGACATCCTCACCGTGCTCAGTGCCTCGCATATAATCCCTCTGTATACCTTTCCTAAGATAAGGAATAGACAGATTGTAAGTCACTTAAAGATACACAAGCATCCCTATTTTGACCACACTTATGTATTCACTTCAACAGATTGTCTGTCGCTAACACCGACCTCCCTCTATTCTTGTTATTAGAATTATTTCAATTATCAAAGAAACGTCATGGCGTTTATTCCTCTATCCAGAGACTTTAGACGCAAATATTTCGTGTTCTCGAAGAATTGTCACAGCTGAAGCTACGAAGTTATCAGAGATGAAATTGCTCCTCAGCCTCAAGTGTAAATCAAAATGGTTAAAAAGTAATCCCTCTAAACACATCAACAAAAATATATTAATAATAATCATTATGATAATAATTATAATCATTATGATGATTATGACAATGGCGACGACGATGATGATGATATTAATAATAAATTCATTTACAAGACAATGCTTCAGGAAAATCAAGCAAAGAAGTTGCAGCAAAGGGTAAAAAGGTAATAGCAAAGAGTTGAAATATACAGCTAAAGACTATGTTTGTTAAACCCACCTTCGACGCGAAAGGAAAATGATAATGATAAATACAACAACGCAAACGAACAGAAAGCTTCCACCTCCAGCAGTAATAAGAACAACCAATTTATCTAAACCATCACCACCTATAAGCAATCAGTCAATTAGTGTACCAGCCGATGCATGTTCAATAAATTTCAGTATTCCAATAGACGATAAGTCGATTAATTAAACGAATAGTCTTGTTTTGCTTTGTTTGTTTGTGTTTATTTGTTTGTTTATTTTTTCACGGTCGTTCTGGCTTCTGATTGGGCAAAAAAACAAAGTTTTTTGGCACTTAGCAGAAGCCAGAACGGCGGCGACCGTTTGGAACTGGTCTGATGAGACACTGTCCTCAGGGGCTCTTCTCGCCGTTCTTTACCGTCCGTTCTTCGTGCCATATTTTCCCGCCCGTTTAGACTTTCCCTCGCCCTCACTATCTGCCCCTGGGTCTCCGAGGAAGTAACCAAAGAAAATACAGACTTCAAGAGAGTACTGTTCTTTTTAAATAGATAGAGATAGACTGATAAATTCATCAATATGTAAAAAGAAAAAAAAGGATCAAAAGTTTTCAAGGTTACTCCAGTTAAGCATCGGAAAAAGTGTGAATGATAATTTGGATTCATTGTGTTGTTGGTGCTTGTGACGTCAGACAGCAAAAGTGAAGAAGGAATGAGCCTTGAAGATTCTCCTTCACAATCTTACTTCATCAATATGTGACTATTGTTGGTTTGTAAGGTAAATAACCTTCTACTGATCCATTCTGGCAGCCGTTTTAGCAGTTTCCTTTTCAAAGTTTCAGTGTGTCGTGATCAGAAATATTCAGTGTGTACTCAGAGTCGCACTAGTAACGAACTGAGCCTATCATTGGTTTGAACACTTACCGTTTTGTACTGTAAACTTTTTGACCCCGATAGGTCCTCTTCCATAGTTATTCTCGGCAAATACCTGAAAGCGGCGCAAAACTGAGTAGTCAGTTACATTTTTGTTCAAAGTTATTAGGCTGCGACAGGCGAAATAACTTATATACTTTTGAAGAGCAAACGGATATATAAATTAACATACAGTTATCTCTAGAAGACCATGCAACTCAGAATATTTAGTAGTTGTTGAATGACGCTGAGTAGGATATGAAGAATTGTGCAAATCGAGGAGGGTGTTATCGGCTGAGGCGAATAACAACCTCCGAGATTAGCATAATTCTTCATATCCTGCGAAGGCCGAATTCAATATTCCTTTATTAGTCATTCAAAATATTTCCAAAACTCTTTAAGAAGAAAATGGGCTATTTAATTAAAATTATAATTATGCAAATTTGACAAAAATATAGATCTGAAATTAGCTTTGCTTTAAATTGTAGTTAAATAAATAAATAAAACCTCTGTCAGAAAAAAAAAATCAAAATTGTTTTAGAGAGAACGTTGAGAGACTCAACTTTGCAGCTGTAAAAAACTGCCTTGTATTTTGGGTCTTGTATGTTCGCACGTTTAGGTCTCTGAGAGTAAAGTCCTCCTGCGAATTTGTAAGAAATTCAACCCCCTCACCTTTGGAGACCTGTTATTCTTCGTGTTTACTGTCGCGCAATAAACACGGCGCAAAAAATAAATTGGAAACTGTCTCGTGGAAGAAGCCGAGAAAATAAAATGTAATAAAAGACTAATATCTAAACAATTTGTCCAAATCTTAGGTCTTTGGGGCCAACAGTTTCTGTTTATTTGCCGAAACATTTCACGCACCTTTGTAGAGCTTTGACGCCATATTAGTGGACAGAAACTGTCCACCAATATGGCCTCCGGAAATAAAAATAAAAAAAAACATCTGGAGTTCACTTTTTCTATAAAAGCTTTTCCTTTTCACGCGAGAGCTAGCATGTCGTGCGCATAAACACACCATTTAATACTTGAAATGGTTAAACTGCTGATAATCAAGAGGAAAGACTTTTTTCAATGAGACAGCATTCCTACGCACTGTGAAAACTCGGAAGTTCAAATTGCTGTATTTTCGAAATCAGTGAAACATGATTAGGGGCTGGAAACTTGTACAAAGATTTATTTTCTATTTATCTTCAGCGTAGTGTAAATAAGAATTCGTAAAACCTCGCTTTTTTCACTTTGCAATCTGATGACGTCACTGTGAAAAAAATTAAATCACAGTCGGCTCTCCCTTAACGGACACCTCTGTAAAACGGTCACCTAGAGTTCGTCCCTCTCCATAAGACGGACACTAAGTGCTGGGTCCAAAGGGAGCTCAAAGGTGTCTATCTTAGAGAGAGTTGACTGTATCGTTTCCCGTCTTCCAACATTCTTTCTTCTGCCATGGATAAAGGTGAATGATGGTTATGAAAGCCGGCAAACATCAAAACCGATATAGACAACGCTAAACGATGCTACATTTGCGTTCGGTGGTTCCTGACAGGGCGCAATGCTAACAAAAACATAATTAAGAACTCTAACGGACTTCATAATCATTCGACTTTATTTACTTAATCTCCTGTCAATTCTGTCAGTAGTTTGTGCGTTTGTGAATGAGAGGAAAAAGAAGAACACTAAAAGACCAATCATAATAATAATAGTAATAATAATAATAATTATTAGTATTAACACTAACTAAGTAATTAGTAGGAAATATGGTATTTAAAGTATACCTGAAATTCATACGTTTTTCCAGCTTGTAAATCTTTATATTCGTGTTTTGTTTTATTTGTTGGAATACTTTTTCTATCCATATAATCATCTTCTCTTACGTATGTCACTTCATAATTCTTTATGATGCCATTCTTGTGCTGAAGAGTCCAGGAAACTAACACTGTAACTTCGTTTTGTTCAACTGAGAGCTCAGGTCGACCAGGAACTACATCAGTGTAAATTAAAAAATTGTCAACGAAGTAATAATACTATGTAATAATCAAATTGAAAAAAACAAACGTAAATTAGGGAAAAAATGACCCCAATTATATGTATGTAAAGTAGCTTCATTGTGATCTGCTGGACAAACAAATTGTCAAAAAGTCGTCAGAGTTTAAAAGAGAATCCTGAAGTGCTCTAGAAACTAGCTTTCCTTGGTGTAAAGTCAATGGCTTTCATTGCCCTTCTCACTGGTAACCTAGTCATGAAACTTTGCACAGAACGTATGCAGGAGCTCCGCTTTTAGGATGATATAAATTCACACCTCGCAGTTTTCTTGGTTGGAAAGAGGGATTGTTGTTGTTATTGTTTACTTTATTTGTTTGTTTTTTTTCTTACTGACTTACCTGTACCAATAATTGTCACAGGTATTACAGCGAAGTCTCCTTCAATGTCATGCCTCCTCTTGGCCACTTCACTAACCCTGTTCCTTGCATAAATTTTGAACGTGTAATTAACAAATCCAGATAGTTTCGTCACCAACACTGTGGTTGTATTTAGTCCTTTATTGGAAGGGATGTATTTAACGTCATTTTGACATAGCTCCTCAGCACACTTGGTTTGGGCATCATTATTGCATGGTCGAAGGCAACTAATGTCATAAAACACGTGACTTCGATCACCGATTATTTCAGGAGACTTCCAGGTTAACTCGATTACATTTTGGTTGAGAAACGTAGCAGTGACATTTCTTGGAGCTGAAGGCAACTCTAAAGGGAATGGAAATATAATCATGGTTAGGTAAAGGCGTACACGACCCAAGGGCCTCTAGAGGGGACCGGAGATTTTTCCGGTTTCTTTAGCATGAAGCAAACTTAGGAGCATTGCTACTCCCCCCTCTCCCTGGAGGGGATGCTAGTCCATCGCAGGGTTACCCCCCAATATTATGCCGCCGACACCCATTTCTACACCTGGGTGAAGAGAGACATTTTGGTGTAAAGTTCCTTGTGTCTAATGAAATAACGCGACGAGCGAGGCTTGGACCCCGGAACTCCAGATTCGGAGTTCGGGATGTTAACTGCTCGGGCAAACCCGCCTCCACACGTTTCCTCATCATAAACTTGAGTTTTTCATAGAACTATAATAATTGAACCAAAGAGATGGCTCGTTGCATTGTATTTCAGTAATAATAACAAAAAAGAATGTTGCTCAATTATTGTTAGCACTGTTCTAAACTAATTAAATGTAGTCAAAGAACAAATTGAAACGAGCATGCAGGTCAGCATCCGTGATATCTGGTTAATTATTACTTACCTGTGCAATTAAGGCCCTTCTGGTCGTTATATTTTCCCTTTTTACATCCTAAAATGAAATTACGTATTTATGTTTTGAAAAAGGAGATTGTACCTAATTGTCAGTGTTAGAATTATTTAGTGTATATCGTAAACCTGAACTATAATCTTTGTTATATGGGGTGAAGGTCTTTTCGCTACCCGTTCTTTCTCCTTAATGGACACGAAAACAACAACAACAACAACAACAACAAATAAGGCCGGAATAGATAGACCGCTCACAAACAAGGACACACTAATTAAACAGCTGCATTGTAAGAGAAAGGTTTTTAGGGGTTGTGAGGATCTAGTTAAGGCTGATTGCTGGGAACAAGAGGAGCCTGCAATTCTAATATCCCTGTTGCTATTGAGCAGGCACGGCACGCACGTATATGGTTTACGGTCATCTCGCCACCAACGATCACCAAGAAGTCTACTTGCCACCACGTAATAACTCATGCAGTCCTCAATAATTGACACTGTTTACGTACCTGGGGTTGTTACTTCTTCCTCAAGGCCAAAGATAAGTTTATCGATTTTTATTGACACCTTACATCGAACTTCTCATCTTTAGTGTTTTATTTTGCTGAGAGGTAAGATTTGTTTAAAATCCAATGTCCTTTCGTATGAAAATTGGTTAGTATTGTCACTTGAACCTTACCTCCTTATATTTCATTGCAGTTTTGAAGAGAAATGATTTCCTTTCGATAAGTATTAAGATATTTATTTCTTGGTGGCGAGGTGACCAGATACCATGCGTATAGCCAGCTTACTTTGGAGTTCAATAGAAAGCATGGAATGCACAGAACGCAATCTGTCAAATCTGGGGTGCTTACCATTTGACAGAAAAATCTGGTTGGGGTGTGAAAAGCATAATGGTAAGCGATTTAACAATTTACCGCAGAAATGCCACATCCGTTACGGTTTGAATCCAAAAAAGGGGCGAATTTGTGTAGCCTGAGTCTGGAACCTAGAAGGAACCGAGAAATTGGTAAATGGTAAGCAAACTTCCGTTTGGTTCGTACCAACCGGAATGAACGGACTACCTCAAAACGTACTCCTCAATTTTCGGTTGGAATTTCCGAAAAGTGACCTTACCATTTACCTTCCATCCGAAATTTCCGAAATTTTCTGTGAAATGGTAAGCACCCCTGATCTCGGGAGTTTGGACCCGGCTTTTATCACCCGTAATTTGATCACGCGTGATTTTATATTCTATCATGTGAAACTTACGCAATGCACAATGTAATTTTGGTGGCATAATACTTACCCGCACATTTGCCTCCAATGTTCTCCATGTTCTCCTTGCAAACGCACCCTCCTCCAAGACGAGTGATATTCCATTCACCATTGCTTTCACAAAGAACATTCAAACTGTTCGAAACTAGTACAGAGTTGGGACTACATTCTCCTAAAACTGAAATCGATTCACGGTCATTTGATGGTGCTAAAGTTCGCGGCACAGAAACCAAGGTCCTACTGAGCGTTGTTTGAGGGCAAACATTGTAGGTGACCTTAACGGAATTTAATATTCTACAGCCACCTTGATCCCGAAATCCAATCACAAAGTATCTTCTTGATAAGACAAGTGGCACTCTCAAAACCGTAAAATCACTGGACTGACGATTGAATGAAGCAAATCTTCTGTACGAACTGTTGCTGTTTATGGGGTGCGGTATTTTGTCACGTAAGACGTTTGCGTCAGATTCCCATACATAAGCATCAAAGTACTCTTTACAATACAGTGCAGATTGAGGACACTCAGTTATAGAGTACTTGACAGTGACATCTACTCTGTTAACTTCTCTTACTTGAATGAGATCACTACGCAGCCAATTATTTGGTTCAAATGGAGAATTGTAATACGGATTGCCATCAGGTTTTAAAATATTGCACACAGTATACTTAGGTACCCCAGGTACGGTTAAGTGGTGCCACTAAAACAGACAGGAAGGGAAGAAAGAAAAATATAACACTATATTAATTACTGAAAAAAAAAAAACGCGTGCAATATGTTTAAGCTTGATGTCTGTGTGGTCCTATAGATGAAAAGAAACGCAGAGCCGTACTAAGGCGTGGGAAGAGAACTTTTGTAACACCCTTAACTTGCGATCAAGTGGTCCTTCTTCCCTGATCGCAGGTTATAACACCCTATCCAGGTGATCTGTGACGTCACTGCGGGGGCCTGGGGAAAGAAATTTTAATGCCGTATCCCATAAGCCAAAGCTGACGGGAGCAGATTGAATTGAATTGAATTGGTGCACGCGTTGGTTTATGGGATACGGCATTAAACTTTCTTTTCCCAGGCCCCGGCAATGACGTCTCAGATCACCTGGATGTTTGTGGTAACTCGTTGCCATCATAGAAAGTGGAATAGTTATTTGGAAATCTAACCTTATAGGCGATAATCTGAAAATGGAATTTAACATTTTTTTTAAGAATGTTTAACTTATCGGGCATGTTGTTCTTATTTATTTATTTTATTCTATATATTTCATTTTTTTTTTTACGTTTACTCACAGGAAGAATTATTCATGAACGGAGGAGTTCAGCTTGCTATAGACCTTACTTTTGATAACTATAAACCTGTTTAAAAGGCCATTAGCGTGTCGAGAGATTGGGTAAGATAAGAAAAGGGTACTTGTTTCGTATAGGGAATATATATAAATGACTATGAAAGATATAGAATATTACAATTAACTAATAAAAAAACAACAAACAATCAAAAGATAACAAATACATGGGAAAAAAAAAACTCAGAATTATTTTAGCAGGAGACGGATGTTCGACTTGAGAACACCAAGGTATGGGCATGGAAGACTCAAGGGAAGGAAATTCGACCTACAAATTTGACATTGAATGAAAGTTTCAATTGCTGTGTGTTATCACTCTTGATCATTTCATAAAACTCACGGGTACCCAACGACTGTTTTCTGTAAAATATCTGTTCGGAGAAGGAAATATTGCCTAGAATTTTCTATTACTTGAGGACGGCTCAGAAAAGTTAGAGATTACCGTTGTATCCATGTACAATTTTTGACGCTTGTCTACTAATTCCCTACGATTTTCGTGAAGTTTAATTCTTCACATTTCACTTTCCAATTTAGGCTACTTTTCATAGAAAAAAAGGAAACCTAAAATTTTCGGATTCAAAAATGTGTTGGAGAGAGGAATCAGAAAAAAATCTCACTTTCGTAAAACGTAAAATTGCATATAAAATTTTCGGAGAAATAATACTGAAGCCTTGTAATTTCGAAAGGACTCGAGTTCCCCTGAGATGACCGAACAGATACAAATTTTATGGCGCAGGTTAGAATGCATTTCTCGAGATGTAAAAGTACTCTGGACAGCCTTAAATGTGTTTTCAATGTATTTAGGAGGAAATCGTCGTTGGGTGCCCCTGAAAACTGAGGTGATCCTTAGCCTGCCCGATCCCCCTCCCCTCTCTTTCCCAAACCTCTTTCGGCGCCAGGACTAAGGCTAGATAAGTTAGGGGGAAAAAAGGATTTATACACCTACCCCGACAATTGGGCATAAACTGCATTTAACATCGTAAGGCGACCAATTCCACTGGCATGAAGTACAATCTGGTTTCTGCATCATCACCACCTGTTCTAATGCTGCCCACGAGATAAACGTCAAGGACAAATATATGACTACAGTCCAAAACTGTGCCATCTAGTTATATAGGCGCTCCAGCTAAACTCGATGGGAAGACAAAATGGAATAAAAATTTATTCAGGATGATTTGCGAGTAGACTGCATGCTAAGTGGTTCTCCTTTCTAAGTGAAAACCTCCATAACAAGAAGAGTCAAGAGATCTCAGCTATGTGAATTAATCGAGAAAAAAAAAAGCGTCTAAAGGGTTCAAATCCTACAGAATTGGCTTGGTTCACCAACATTGCCACGTTTCCTTGCAGTTTTACATCACCAGTATCCATGACCACAGTGACGTTGTGCGAAATTAACTTTCCAGTTTTCCAGTTAGTTTCAAAGCATTAAAATTCATTCTGTCCACCGAGACTTCGGGGAACAAAGCAAAAAACATCACTCAACGGTTCAGAAATAGAAAAATTGATGCATCTCGTTTGGTTTACTCCCCCATGCGAAATAAGGATTTCAATATATAGAAATTGGTCTGATGAGGTATCAACTTGAAGGAAGAAGCACGATTAAGCTCAAACGTCCGCATGCGAGGAAGTGTTTATATCAATTTAATATCAACGTACCTTCAGAGCAAGTTTGGTTCTTTGATCAGCTGTGGCAAACAAATTTAATCATGTCAGTTGCAATAAAATGGATGAATCAAATATTTGTCGATCCACAGAGCCAAATGTGTGATGTCATTGAATATTCCCTGAAAGAACAGCTAGTCTTCTATGCCCTGCCTATAAATTCGTCAACTAACAACTGTTATACTCCTTGGCTGCAAATAAATTTATCTTAATCAGTCCACAAGTCCTGATAGTTTCCTGAGTGACATTCGTACTCAAACAAACTGACCTGAACCTATTCTACACATAGTTATGGCAACGTGCGATGGAATGAGTATGAAACAAAGGAATGAGCCAGAGATAAAACTGAATGGCAGAATAAATTTCCGTTGCGTTCCAGCGCAATCACGTTCGCCATTCTGACATGTGCTAGGTGCTGGGTTAACTATTGTAATTTCAAAATTAACAATTCCTTTAGTTGGTAGAAATAACAACTTTAATTTAGTAAAATTCATACTTGGCTTCAAGGCTTGGGGGAATAAAACAAAAGTAATTTTATTCTTTTGATGCCTGAGCCCCATGGTGATTTCTTTTGTCTTTTCCTTGTGGGGCCAAGTTTATGAATGTATTTTTACGAAACGATAAAAGGATAGCCAGCCTTGACCTACGGTAACGTCAAGGCCTGCACAGTGACATTCAGATGGAGTTTACAATGATGCGCCTCAAACATGGTTATCGTGACGGTCCAACTCGTGTCGTCTCTTCAAGAGAGTTTTCGCTGTTTTTTTCAAGCTACGACCAATTTGTACTAAAAATGACCACGTGCGTTGCCCGTTCGAAGGAACCGTCTCTCAGTAAGGTACAATTCGTAGCGATTTTAATTCGCATTTTAGATCTTATAAAATACGGTCATTTCCTTTAGCATTTAACTAACGTGTCATTTACGCATCTGAACTAATTACGCTGTAATAATATCATGAACCACAGCATGTGCTCAGCAACGAGTTGCCAGCGGTTCACGCAATCGCTTTGCAGGCCGTAAATCAGCCACAACACTGTTGCTGCAATTTAGATCATGATTTTTTAAATTATCATCCTTTTCTTTAGGGGCAAAAAATTCCACAGAAGAACTAACGAACAATTGCTCGATAGTTTAAAAGCTAATCATATACACATTTACATCAAAATGTATTTTCTTACCAAATTTATGCACCTAATGGGACCGTGTGTCTATCAAGTTCTTGAAGCTTTAGTATTGTAATTTCAAAGTCATTGCAGTATCATCTCCTTTTTAACACATCACACGCAGCTATTCTTACGAAATTTAACAAAAATCCTTAAGGCAAATTTTGTTTCCATCATTATCTGTTGTTCAATATAACAGGAAATGGCGTGGATACTTCAGAATCTATGCAATTTACTCTATGTTCGTGTCGTAATTCATTTTCCCTAAATATTAACAATCGGTTTGAATATGAAAGTAGTTTATATTGGGTTTTTGGGTTAAGAAGCTGTGTCACGCGATCTGGGCAAATTCCAGCCACTACCGTCTAGGAAATTGACTAAAATGTGTGTGATTGAAAACTACTAGTTTTGTAAGCCCCCCCCCCCCCCCCCCCCCCCCCCCCCCCCCCCCCTCCGAAGGCCTTGTAATAAAAAGCATATCATCACTGATAACGGTAATTATTATTAACCTAAAATCTCCTTGTTCCAAACTCAAATAAGCAATTTTCTTTTAGTATCAAGGGGAAAATATAACGACCAGAAGAACCTTAATTGCACAGGTAAGCAATAATTAACCAGATATCACCGATGCTAACCTGTAAGCTCGTTTCGATTAGTTCTTAAGAGTTAGTTTGAAACACTGCTGACAATAATTGTGCTTCAGTCTACTGTTAAGTTATCATTATTATCTTTATCATTATTATTATAATTATCATTTTATCATTATAACAACAATAATTCATAATAATAATAATAATAATAACAAGACTTAGTGCTCGAAATTAAAAGAATCCACATACCCACGAGAGTGACAGTAATAATACCCATCGTGATTGGTGCACTTGGAATTATCTCGAAGAATGCGAAGCTCTGGGGTGGGGGGTGAGTCTGCCTAACATATTTGGAAGTACACAGTTGTCAGCCATCCTTAGTACTGCTCAGACATGACACATGACTGAGAATACTCAGAAAATACCAAAGAACTGGAGAGGATTACACAATGATAAAGGTAAAAGTAAACCTTAAGAAATGACGGTGGTCCAGGATTAAAGAGATGAACATTGATTATGTACTACAAACTGGGATGTTAAGAGTGATTATCTTTCCTGTTTTGTAAGATGCGAAAACCGAGATGGAGCTCACTCATAGCATAAAAAACGCGTTCAGATTCTCAAACATGGACATTTAATTCTCAAATATTTCTAGCCTGGCATCGAAAAATATACATTCTTTCAGCATCTTGAATTGTGGGATTTTAAAAAGTACATCGTCGTAAAAAATACACATTTCTATGTAAAATGCTTAAAAATATCTTCTTTCAATTGTGTAAATAAATTGAAAACTGGAAACTTTTACGCAAAGGCCTCAGTCGCTACCTAAGAAGAGGGGGGGGGGGGGGGGGGGGATAGTTTTGACTTTTTACAACAAATTTAAAACATCTTGCCATACATATACTCTAAAATCTTACGAAGTTACAAAATAAGTAATCTGATACTAATAAACCAAAGCAGGCAAAAAAGAAATAAAAAAGTAAAATTAAAGAGACAGCCAGAAAGAGGTAACAGCTATTTGTCTTTTCCTTTTGACTAATTTTCTTTTCAGGATAAAAACGCCTCAGACAAAACGATTGTCGTTCGTCAGTAAATCTAAAATTGCTAATGATATCGCATAGACAAAGAATGTCATTTTCATATTTTGACAGCGGCTTAGAGTTACCAAACTAAAGAAGATTTTGTTTCCAAAAAAAAAAAACACTGAATAATTTAACAATTCCGAGAATAAGCAGTACTTATTGGAAAAAAAAAACTGTCATAAGTACACCGTAAATAGAGGTGTTTGCTGGATATTGTTTGGAACTCATTGACTCTTGTGTCCGTGACAGGGTGCCCGCTTTATGCAGTCGAGCCTCCGCCAGCGGATAGTTCCCGTAGGCGGACACCTTCCGTAAGGGGACCTCGCCCTTAAAACCCATGGCCTATAGTGATTAACATCAAAATTCTCCTAAAAATCAATAAATAATCAATGGAAAAGGTTATCATGAGAATTGATAAAATGATTGCTAAAGAAAATGCTTGATTTTTCATCGCATTCTCTCAACTTATTCTTTAAAGAAATGTATAAAGATAAGTGTGGAAAATTTATGTGTGGGTATTGGGACTTAACGAGTTTAGGTAGTGGATCTACTGAACACATGCTTCATTGTAGAACAGAGTTCTAGCGATTTAAGGTGATGTTACACGAGACGATTAGCAACGACGACATTGTTTGAATAGTTACAACATTGTTCCAACATTGCAACGACGTGTTGCGTTAAAATCGTCGTTGCGAATCGTCCCTTGTAATATCACCCTTAAAGGGGCTATGTCACACTATTTGCTTTCTTAAGCTAAAACTTTTTTGCGTCAATTTTATTCCAAAAATTATGGCATAGTCTTGTTTTTTAAACGATATTTAGCCCTTCAAACTTTTTCCTGTCGTCTGTTACAACGGATGCCAAGGATGGATATGGATGAAACATAAAAAAAATTGGGCCAGTTTTTCAACCCTTTCACTGCCAGATTTCTTGATGGAGTTTTGTAATGTGACTCTAACATTTGACTCTGCGGACCACATCCTATGATGTGACCATTCAAATGAAACCTCTCTGCCTGTACTTACACATGGTGCTAAATCAGGCTAAATCTGTCTGAATCTGGTAGTGAAAGGGTTAATGCTATGCATGCAAAAATTACAGATTCTGAAATTATTGTTTTATATCTTCTTCATAACTCCCCAGGAGTATTTGTGTGTGGGTTAAAGGCACCAAGCACTGACTTCAGTACGGAATTGATCTAAAGCAGCAATATCCACGCGACATAGCCCCTTTAAAACCTACAAATAACGAGCACCACTATATTGCAGCTTCATCGTCGTCCAGTGCCCTGTTAACAAATTGTGATTTCATGGACCTTATGCTTTTGAGCATCTTATTCCTATGTCCAATCAGGGTAATTCCCATGCCTTTTAATTTCGTATCGTCCACCCGAATAACTTTTTGCAGGCTAGTGATATTTGCAGCTTTGAAAACTTCTGAATACTTGTCCATGTTGATGAATTTCAACCACTCGTGAACAGACCGGAACTGTGGAACATCAGGTTTTTCTGACCTGAAAGAAAAACAGTTCATAAGTTTCAATTACTTTTCTGGTTAATATCTATGGTTTATTGAAGTTGTGGAATTACCTTTTATGTGACTTGGCTATGGATAACGTCCCAGTCCTAACACTAGGCGGATTAAGCAACAGGACAGGAACGTCATCGGAAAGGACTAAATTCGACTTCCATTTTGAATATTGCAAATCCAATATCAAACATTGTTTTTAACTACTTGTTTTCAGAAACAACTTACGTTGCTTTCACAGCCAATAAATCATCATTTAAAACTTCAGGGAAACGGAACAATTCATCCAAGCGACGGACGATTTCTGCGAATTTGGGTCTCTTGTTCTTGTCGGCTTCCCAACATTCCAGCATTAATCCGTGGACAACTTTTGGACAACCCTATACAACAACAACAAAAAAGAAATTACGAAAAGGAAATATACTACAGGAGAACAAGACATCATTTTAAGTTATTCAGTTATTTTATAGCTGTTGCTGGAATCAGCACAAGCAAAAGAATCCAATCCACGACCCTCCAATCACCGATCGGGAGCTCTAACCATGCACTGAGCTACGGGTGAGTAACTATATGATACTGTGTAGGCCTGGGGGTAGTCAAGGAACTTTGAATCGATTGTTGCTGGGGAACTCGATTTTTTGCGAGCATTACATGCTTCTGTTCACTGATTAATATCTTTAAATTCCTTACAATTATATTGTAGCAATATAACAACCACTATTGGAAATTCACCATACCAATTCCAATATCACAGTAAAATTTTAAAACAATTCCAACATTTTATGGCTCTTAAATATTGAAGCAATATAAAACCACTACTAACTCGAACCGCTATGAAAAATTTGAGTTATTCAAATGATGACTATTGACCTGTCTCAATTCTAATATTAATATTTACCATTGGATTGCTTCAAATGTGAATTGAGTAGCGATTTAATGACACACACACATAGAAGAAATTCGCAAATAAAGTCTTTGAATTTATGGTACTGAAGGAATTTGTGCGTCGATTTATCAGTGGTTATGATCACCGGCTTTGTTTGGCAGAACATTTAAGTTGGCAATTGCTTCCGTCAAGTTTTGCTGGGTGCAATCATGCTTTTATCTTTTTGGTGGGAACAGAAGGTTTCCAGTCACCACCGAATAGACGAATCTTTGCTGACGTCATTGTTTTCGCCACTGGCATATGAGTTGACCCATAAAAGGTGTCACCGTATGCACAAAAAAATATATATTCAAAAGTTGAAAGAGTTCATTTATTTGAGAAATTTGCGCAATGTTCAGCAATAACAAATGATGATGATGATAATAATAATAATAATAATAATAATAATAATAATAATAATAATAATAATAATAATAATAATAATAATAATAAAATATCAGCCACCTAAAACTGCAAAATTGCTGGGAAGCGAAAACGAAACTATTCGGTATATGGCCTCAGATTTCCACGGATAACTGAAATTGTTATGCTCTTTCGATATTCAGAGAGATTATTTTATAGTTCGATCACAGAAGAAATGGCATATGCTAATACGGCACAAAATGTGATCAAATATTCGCATGTCAATTGACCAGTCCAAAAAATACCATGACATACCATAATGCTCTTTGTTTGTCACCCCAAAATTATTTTCCCAAGAGGAACTGTAGACAATATTAATGCAAAATTTTGGGTTGACAAACAAAGAGCATTATGGTATGTTATGGTATTTTCTGGAGTGGTCAATTGTTATTTCCATAAGTCCATGTCCAGTAAAAACTGGTACATAACTAAGCAACAACAACCTCAACAAAACTTACCGTTGGAGGTGGAAGGCGATATCCCGTTTCCACTCGGCCAATCACCTTTGTGAAGGTAAAAACAAAACCAAAAAAGTTCGGATGGGTTATATTGTTTTTCTCCACGGGGATAGGAGAGATGGCATTTCTCCAATTAAAAACAGTTTTGGTTTATTACAGTAATATCACCAATCAGGAGAGTCAATGACAAGAATAATCTTCATTATAAAAACAATCCTAAGGAGACATGGCCCATACCTTCAGTCCAAACAAACAAACGAACAAACAAACAAAAACAAAAAAACAATAATAGTAATAGAAATAGTAATGAATAATAATAATAATAATAATAATAATAATTATTATTATTATTATATATATATATTAATAAAAAATATATATTACTTTGGAACCCAAGAAAATCAAAAAAGTTTATGCTTCAGCACTCAAGCGCCTCTGTACCATACAGAGTATGGAGACTATTTATTAGGCTGATGTTTAGATAAGTTGTAGGGGTTACACTGAAGGATTATAAGTAAAAATAATAAGAAGTTTTGTCAGACAGGATAAGAGATTGAACTGAAACCGGTTGTCTGTCCCAAAATTATTGTAATGAAGATAGATCAAATGACTTGGTTTTCCTGTCACGGAAATCCAATCAATTTGTCCGATCTTCAGTGAAACCCTTAACCTCGTTTGACTCTCACATCATAGTTGTTCCAGTCCCAGTATGGTCTCTCGGCGAATGACATTATCTCCCAAAGAAGGATACCATAACTCCACACATCACTTGCTGAGCTGAACTTCCGGTGCTGAAGAGCTTCCGGTGCGGTCCAGCGCACTGGAATTTTGCCTCCCTAAAAGAAATGGAAGTCGCACAGTCATTTTATGGCAGTGTTAACACATAAGCTTCGAATTCGATACTTCCATAATTCATTTTGTTAAATGCCGAAAAGCAAATTGTACCGTGTTAAACTACAGGTAAAGAAAATTTATTTAAAATATAACACCGCTGGATTTTGTTTAGAAACTAAAAGGTGAGAATCACTTTCTTACGAAATGTACTCTGGGATTAAGAATGTTAAGCGTCCAGCAAAGAATGAAAAGGCTGCTAAAGTCCGCGAAACACAAAACGAAGATCAAATTGTTTTACCTGTGTCTCGTATTCTGAATCAGGTTTGTCGTCAGCCAGTTCCCTTGAAAGGCCAAAATCAGATACTTTACAAGACATGTTCTCACCAACAAGAACGTTACGAGCGGCGAGGTCCTGGTGTAAAAGAAATCAGCACGAAAGACAAGTAGGTGAAAATATGTATTACTAACTATATCTGCTTTATAACACAAAAGTCAAGACAACCCATCATTTATTATGGTTTGGTCTAAAGCAGAAAAAATCACGGGAGGGAATGGTCTTGGCGAAAGAGAAATGTGGTCTATATGACTGCTTTCCAGTCGTTTTGCAAAATTAGTAACCATGGCAGGGTTTTCTCTGATGGTATAGCGCTGGTCTGCAGGGCGGGATGCCTGGATCTCTCTGCCATGAGGCGAGTCCAATTTCCAAGGTTTTGAAGTAACTGAGGAAGATGACGCAACGCTTAACCTTATGCAAATTTCCATTCTACTGACAAGTCTAACGTTGAGACCCGGCCATCTTTATGTGGATCAAACAACAGAGCAGGGATGTCCCTTCATCCGTCATTCGGTTGGTTTCTAATAAATGGGCCTTCTTCTATCCCCCAGGAATAGTTTCCAAATGTAAAGGATTTGCGTTAGTTTTCCTACCCGGTGAATAAAGTTCATATCTGAAAGATAGCCCATTCCATTTGCCACGCCTCTAGCCATTCCCAACAACTGAATAGTGGTCATTTGGCCATTGCGACCCTATGGACAAATAAAGATGCAACATATTTAATAATTGCAATACTAGTATGTAACAATTTGAGAGGAAATCTGATAAAAAAACAAAATTCAAAGGACTCTTATGGCTAAAGCGAAAAACTGCAAAAAGTAAAGTCAAAGGAAGAATTTGACACATTTCATAATCAAAAATAGATGAATAAAAAAATTTATTGAATAGAGACAAACGAGTTTTCTCCTCGCTATGACGCAGCTTTAAAATGTGGTGTCTTGAGAGTTAACGTCAATTCATGGAAATTATGAACATACTAATCATAAAACGTACTTTTAAAAAATGATCCAATGAACCACTTTCGAGAAACTCTGTTAGTATCATCATTGGTCTACCTAAAATGACAATGATGCATTGTGTAAGGATGTAGAAGTATCTTAAAAAGATTAACTGATTGTGGGTGATAGCCTCATTATACCCTCTTTGATGGTCGCTGTTGTTGTTGTTTTTATTGTCTTGAGCAAATGGAGGATATCCTTCATTACTTGCACAACGGCAAGTTTAAAAAAAGAAAAGAAAAAAAAGAAAAGGTCGTGTGCCCAAGCTACAATTTGTACACAATTGAGCTCGAGAATTGACCTTGCAAAATTCCTCACACGCAACTTCTCAGTAAGACTGGGAGAAGCGTGTCACAATGTTAACCTCTTAACTCCCAGGAGAGGGTAACATCAATTTTCTCCAAATAATGTCAACACATAACCAAAAGAAACGTTATGAGAATCAGCAAAATGATCACCACATGGAGAATGCTTTGACCGTTTATTAAATTCTCTCAACCATTCTTTAAGGAATCTATGGAGATCATTGTAGAGAATTTTTATGGGAACATTAGGCCTAAAAGGTTAATAGGTTAACGGGCATGCCGCGCAAAACGTCACATAGAAAACTGTAAAAAATTCTTGGCTTTTCCCCAAATGTTCAGTGCCCCTTAAAATCATTCATTGTTGCCAGGACAATCACTGCAGACCTACTTTGTGTAACAACTCCTTTCAGCGCAATCACATTTGGGTGATTAAACTGGCCCATGATAGATGCTTCTGACAGGAAATCTTTCTGGTTCTTCTCATTTGATCCGGGCTAAGCGCACGAAAAAAAAAATTAGTACCTGAAACTGAAAATTAACTAGAGAGGTTAAAATTCGAGAATGCAAAGGCCTTCGAATAGACCCTTTTGACTTGCTTAACAAAAGATTACACAAATATGTTCAAATAGTTACTTACAAGTAATGGCATGCGTAAATTTCTGAGCAAGAAAGTACTAGCCCAATTTTATACTCACTCTCAAAACTTTGATTGCTACGATTTCTTTTCCTTTCGGAGTTTGCAGTGTACCTTTGTAGACATCAGCAAATTCCCCTAGCAAGAGAAAAGAAACAAATAAACAACAAACACTAAACAAATAAACACCTAACTATTATTAAGCGACTTTCCAAGTATAATGACAAAGACATAGCAACAGGTGTTTCATATCAAACGTAACAATCTTTAAATTTCGTACTAAGCTGGTTATGTACAAGGGCGGTCGAAAAATTGAGCTTGCATGAGACTAAATTTGACTGAATAAAAACAAGATAACGGTGAGTGTAGGGGTCACACAAGAAGCAGTCACGTACTGAGGCACTAAAAGCAAATTTACAATAAAATAGAGTGTTTAGAGGAAAGGGCTGTATGATATCATATCACTGTCATAATTATAATAAATTTCTGTAAGAAATTGAAGAAGATCGGAGGCGAGAAAACCAACCAGCAGTCAAGTAAAAAGTAAAAACGGCTTTATAAAGCAAGAGCACCAGCTGCACAAGACTACTACATCCACATGGTCCAATCACTAGCAAGATGAAAGGACAAAGACGGAAAAAAGCATTAATGCGCCGGATTTTTTTAATAACCTTCTTGCAGTTCATATATTGAAGCAATTTTCAAAACTGTAGCTTCTGATCACCAGGTATGAAACAAAGAAAGAAACAAACTAACAAGAAAAAATCTCATCCAAAATGTAGAAAACAAATTCTTACCTTGCCCAATAAGTCTATCGAGCTTTGTTTTACTTCTTTCGATTTCTGTTGTAAATGTTGACAGCAATTCCATGAGATCAAGGTAGTTTCCTGGGTCGATATAACGTCGCTGATCCATTGATTGAAGATCAGTTCCTGTTGGGACGAAAGTTGATTTAAGTAGCTGATTAAGAGTAATTGATAAAGAGGTGAAGCATCACGGTTACGTCAAACGGCAAACGCGAATTTGTACCTCGTGACCAATTAAGTTTCCCCTTTACCTGCCCTTAATGTCCATTTAATTTATTAATATTATTTACTATTATTTTTATCCATAAGAATTGTGTTGAGCTGTTTTTATCTGCTCATTTTCTATTTTGAGAAATTCTCAACTTGAATCTGACCGTTTGCCGTTTGCCGTATACGTGAAACTCAATAACTGATTAAGATGTAACGCGTGGGAAGGGGCAACTATTTAATTTGTTCATACCTTGCTCTATGGTACGCATATATTCTTTCTCTACATTTCTTCGACTGCCCCTGAAATAACAAGAAGATGAAAATTAAAAATACTTACCTTCCTACAAGAGATCACCCCCCATAAAACAATTTAACCAGGAGCGTAATTAATAAAGTTCAATAAAAATCTTAAATTTCTCCCAGCAGAATAAGAGAAAAAAGCGGCACGATGCAACTGAGTCCGTAGAAGTTTCAATTTAATGGTAACACCATGGAAAAAAGAGGTAAAAACGCACAACACATAAATAAACAGTAAAAGGCAAATAAATAAACAGGGTCATGTGAAAATGCTGCTGGAGAGGTATCATTGCACTTAGTGAAATCATAGAATTTCATTCAACAGAATTTACTCTCACAAAGGTGAGTGACAGGCAATGCGAGTGATAAGCATATCGAAGCTTCCATATCACTCAAGCAATCATTTGACTCCACGTTAAGTTCTAAGAAGCAAGGAAAATCAGAGATTTATCTTTGAAAAATTCTTAGAGAAAGCATCAACAAACTTAGTACCTTCTGAAGCGAAAGACGACAACGATGACAATGATGAGGATAAGTAACAGCAAGCCTCCTCCTCCCGCGGCGCCCACAATCACCATCTTGTCCTTGGTTGATAAACTATTTCCTAAATTGTTTAAAGAGTTGATTAGCACTTTCATCAACGTACTAGCAGAACAGAGGGGTACAAGACACGCTGCACAATGACTTGAAATGCTAAAACCTGCAATGCAATACTAGAACTGGGGGATATTTCCCTTTTATTCCCTCTTAATCGTTAAGGGCAGACCTCTTGTACCGGGCCTCGACAAACGCCAAACCCTGAAATCGCTAAAAGTAGATGATGACCGGTAATTTTGTTAAATGTGTTGCCGATCATATCTGAAAAAGTGAGTTGAACAGATTCAATGTCAGTTCAACAAAAGTTGAACAATTAACATTACCAGACAAACTCTTTGGGACTGTAAATCTCTTTACGCCAGGCAGTCCTTGTCCGAAGTTGTTGACGGCAATTACCTGCAAAAATAAAAAAAAAAAAGAAGCAAATCGCTAAGACATTTGGTTCACGTGCCTTTAAAAGAACATAGCCACCTCCCACTCAGTCTCTTACCCAGCCAGTAAGCAGGCCCTAATCAAGTCGTTCAAGTAATGGCAAAGACTGAAATAAATAACCAGTCAGAAGGTCAGGTGTTCGACCCTACACCGCCCTGTTAACTCAATTCGATAAGCGCCAATCTGCCAAGCGTTATGTCACTGGTTCAAAGCTTGACAGGGGCAATATGTGTGAAAAGAGATACTGATGCTGAAACTGGTGGTGGTGGTGCTGCTGCCGCTGATGATGATGATGATAATGATGACGGTGATGATGATGATGATGATGATGATGATGATGATGGCGATGTTGATCATGTCAGTTCGTCAGTAAATCAACAGTCAGTTAGCAAGTATGCACGTCATATTCAGGAAATCAGTCCCACGTTCTGTTAGAGCACGATGGGTAGACATAAAACAGCTTACCTGGAACTCGTACGTTTTTCCGGCACTTAATTTTTGAATCCGTTGTTCTGTCTCTGGAGTTGCCAAACTTTCGTCGTCAGAAGTGTCATCCACATCAAAGTACGTCACCATGTATTTCTCTATTATGCCATTTTTGCATTTTAGTTTCCATGACAATACAGTAGCACCATCTTCGGCTTGCTGTACAGACACTTCCGGTATGCCAGGAACTGTCGCGAAAAACGCAAGTATGATACTTGTAAACAGGCGACATTACAAAACAAAACAGAACAGAACAAAAACCAAACGTCACAGTTGCTGCATCTTTACAAGTGTATCCCACGTAGCCTACGTTAGTAACATCATAAAATCCCATCCCTCCGCCGTCAATATCCATATTTTCTATGAGAGTAGTCTTTGATTTCATCGTTTATTTCAAAGTTTAACTAATAACATAGAACGTCAATCGATAAGAATGGTTAAATATTAACATATTTCTACACTCTGAATTTAAAAAATTCCCTTTAGGTTTAAGGAAAAAATGCAACAAAACGAGGAACCAATTGGATTCGATCCTACCGTGTACCCCACGTACAAAGGCCGGTAGTCTGCCCACTGGAATACCATCGGAGAGCCTTACAAGGTGTCTTCTATGTTGCAAGGAGACTAATTTTTGCCAGTGGAAAGACTCTCTCCATTAATATGCGCTAGGACTGCACCGATATCCATATCCACGTATACATTATCTGTACACCCATACAACGTTCAGTATAACTCTGATCTTTAATTATTCTCTTTACAACCAATTAACGGTCATGAAAGAAAAGACGTGACAGTTACACTAATAACCTATAGATTTTGTCTTATCAAAATTAAACAAAGCCATTGAATTACCAGATCCGTTTGTCTTGAATGTTATTGTGGTGCTTCTTACTTCGACCTTGTGTTTTCTTGCGGCTACCTCACTGACTCTGTTCTTGGCCACGATCTTGCAAGTGTAGTTCACAAACGGGGAAAGGAAACCTATTGTCCCCGGAATCGTCAATGTAGTGGCGTGACTTCTGTTCATAAGTAAGAAACCTGCATTGTTATCACCACCACAGATTTCTTCAGCACAGTCCTTGCCATCAAATTCGCAAGTGCGTTGACATTCAACTTCGTAGAATACTTGGTCACCAGTTATCTTGGGAGGCATCCAGTTTATCGTAGCTGAAGTTTGGTTAACAAAAAATGCAACAGCATTTCTCGGGTGCGATGGGATAGCTAAATAAGAAAAGAAAGGAAAAAACACAATAAAGAGATTTCATTCCGCCAATAATGAAATAAAAAAAATGTCTTATTTATAACTTTATTTTTTTGCTTATTCTTAGGATTCGCCTCTTACATGTACAAAATTATTGACATGAGTGAATCAATTGATTAATTGTATACACATCGGTCGATTCATTGGTTGGTTTGTTGGATGGTTGGTTGATTGATTGATTGGTTGATTCATTCATTGATCATTGCCGTAAATGTTGAACGAAAAGTGCCCATAAAAAAGGAAAAATAACTGATTACACACCGGTACAGTTAAGTCCCTTTGCGTCGTTGTAAGTTCCCTTTGAACAAGCTGAAATAAAGGGAAAATAGTAATTATAATTTAGAAGGATGTTCACTTATTCTAAAGCAATATACATACATGTGTACAGTCGAACCTCCCCTAAGCTACTACCTAAACTGCAAAGGCTTGGTGGTCGCTTACGAGAGTAGGACCGCAAGAGCGGAATTTTTAAGTCAACCTAGAATGGAGTCAGGGTATATTTATTCTAAAAAATAATGAAAGTTTACTTCCCCCTGCCAATTACTGGTAGTTTTATTGACACAATCATTTAGCTATTCTATGTGACAGTTCATTTTCGGAAGTGCACTTGATTACGCGCGTTCCAAATTTGTGGTTGAAAAATTTTACTTGTGTAAGCGACTTCTAAAACGTCTGAAGATCAAAAACTCATCTTCTTAAACTGAAACCTGGAAATCTGAATCCTTCGAAAGGGTAATGTTTAATACTGTAGTTATAGATCGAACTAACAGACTGAGTCATAGATGTTGAGACAATTGTGACAGCCAAAGAATAAATTCCTTTTTGTCAACTTTTACAAATGAATGTGCACCACTGCTTAATAAGACCATGCATCAAGTGGCAGTTTAGCGGAAGTTGAAAGCTCAGCAATAGAAAATTGTGAAATTGTCAGCCGAAAAAGTGGTCGCGGTCGTTTACGAAAGGTTCCAGTATAAGGCTTTGACTGAGGACATTTTTGGTAGTCGCACGTGGAGGTTCGACGAGGTTTTCTGACAAATCCCCACCACCGGGACCGGAAAGATGACAAATGCTCGACAAATGCTGGGGGGGGGGGGGGGTGGAAACGCTTGGAATAGACTGAGCCATTACTTTTTTTCCCTACGATTTCCTTGTCCACTAAACAGTACAAGCGAGGCCCGCTTTAAATTTAAGAGCGCAAAAGCTTCAATTTTGGAGGCAAGCCCACATTTCCATGAGAGACCCACGAAGATTGGTGGTAAACATATCCATTAACTAGCACATGCCTGGCTTTGCCACAGACGGAACTAAACCTCTTGTTAAGTATGTCCGCGAAACAGAGCCGAAATCCTCTTTCTGGGCCCCCCAGCTGTGGAACCGGGATTTGAGTACGCGCCATACATGATTAGCTTCTCCAATCAGCTTGAAGGGAAATTCGAAACGATTCTCTTTTTCTAATCAGGCTAGCATATGTCCATCATCCTATAACTACCTGATCACACGTAACTAGCAGGTAAGACCAATCTGAAAGGGAGTTATTACCATATCGATATCTTGACATACCTGTACATGTCCCTCCAACATTTTCCCTGCCTTCAATACAGACGCATTTCCCTTTAAACTGGCTAACATTCCACTGACCACTGCTTTCACACGTAACATTCAAACTTCCCTGAACATGGAATGAGTCTGCAGTACATGTCCCTTCCACTATGATGGACTCAAAGACACTTGAAGGAGCTACTCTTTCCCGTAATTTGACCAAACTGTCGTGGAGTATTGTTTCGGGACAAATGTTATAAGTAATCCTGACGGAAGACAAAATTTTGCAGCCGCCTTGATCGAGAAATCCAAGAACAATATATCTCTTTGTTAGCTGAAGTGCTAAAGAGATGGTTTGGTCGCTAGCTTGACCGCGGATAGTAGCAATTTCTCGGTAAGAACTGTTGCTGGTCAGGGGATCTGGTATCAAATCAGCTGTGACCTGTGACACGGATTCCCATACATAGACTCCAATATTTTCCGTACAAAACGCGTTGGCTTGACTGGAACAAAAGGAAATTATTGTGTATCTGACGGAAACGGTCACTCTATCAATTTTTTTAACATCAATTAGTGTACTTCGTAACCAATTTTTCGGTTCTTGGCGAAACGAACTACACAATGTAAAATGATTGGACACTGGAACGTAATTCCACTGAAAATAAAAAAAGAAAGAGACAAACTTGTTAGTCAGCGGATGAAAAAAAAATATATATATATACCTTAATACTAAGGTACGAAAAGTCAATCGCTTAATGATAAACAACAACAGTATGGTGCCCAGCACATGCAAATTAGGAGTTCAAAAAACAAATGAGTGTAAAATAAAACGGGCATACGGGCAGAAAATATCACTTAATATAAGAGTCCGTTGTACTTTCAAATTAAGAGAGGTGCCCGGCTTACGGGGGTGTCCTTTGAAAGTGAGGGAGGGTAACCATGATGCACCCTGCATGACCACCATATGAAAGCTGCTCTTTGACAAATGGATGCTTATAATCTGGATAATGAATAAAACAACAAAAGACTAGTTAATTACATTCAAAGAAGATAATCTATTAGTGGTAGCATCCCAGCCTCCCCAACGAATGCTAATTGGTGTTTGATATAACAACTTCTCTTCTGCTGATATCCATGGTAAGAACGCTAATATGGTACAGATTGCAAACCAGCAAAACTCCATAGAAATCAAACAATCAGATCAAGGTTAAACCTGAAAAAAATGAGCAAAATATTGAACATTCCTCATAATCTTGTTCCTTACAGCCCATTCTCCTTGTCAGTATTTCCTGAAAAAAGTAAGCCACAACAACCTGGACTGATACAACAAAAGCCGAGTATTGAAGACAAGAATTTCAAAGTCATGGTCCTCCTTCGCACGCGTTTGAGGTTATTAATTCAGTACTACCTCTGTATTCTATTAAATCCTAGTAGATGTGCAGGATGATGGTTTTCACGTTTAGGTAGATTAAAGTGTTTCTTCAACATTACAACGATTAAGAGACTATAAAGAGAGATAAGAAATAAATTGAATTGGAAAAGCACGATGGAGGAGGAAAAATAAAGGTTGACCACATTATCTGTTTTGTACTCTCGAGATTTGCAACGTTTTATAATTAACAGACCCCTGACTATAAAAGTGTTTCACTAACGTGTCCAGTAGCAATGAAAATTTACTAGAATTAAAAAAAACGCGTTTACACAAGAAAAGTAATTAACCTCTCAGAAATGAGTTTGGACCAGCGTAATCGGCCTCTGTTTGGTAGGCAATCACGGCCACTGTCGTATTGTTCGGAGAAGGAAATATTGCCGAGAGTTTCCATTACTTGAGGACGGTTAACAATTTCTACATGACCGTCCATTCATCTACAATTTTCAATTTTCAATTTTGAAGTTTACATTTCACTTCACTTTCTAACTGAAGTTAAAATCTTTTTTTTTTCGTAGAAAACAGGAGACCTAATTTTTTTGGTTTCAAAAATGCGACGGAGAGAGGAATCACAAAATGTCTCACTTTCGTAATCATTAAATTGCACCTCAAATTTTCGGGAAAATATTACTTGAGGCCTTGTAAATTCGAAGACTGAAGTTCCCCTAGGAGAACCGAACAGATAATAATTTTATAGCGCCGCTTAGAATGGAACATTTCTAGAGATCTAAAAGTACTCTGCGTAGCAAATAAAATTGTTTTCAATGTATTTAGGAGGAAATCGTCGTTTCGTCAGCCTCTAATTGTTTCGTATGGCGGCAGACGATGTGACGTCACGGGAAACGGTCTGAACGCCAACTACTCGTGACGTCAAAACACAGTATCGGACTGCATGAGCTATAAATAACTACAACCTGCATTTTTGTTCTTAGCTCAGTAAAAACTTCCACGTACATATTCGATATTCATCCAAATATATGTTCTGTATGGCCAATTATTACAGTTTGGAAATATTTGGTATTAATAGTTCGATAACTGACATCAGTTTTAAAACTTGTCAAAAGAGCACATTGTCTTTACGCTTCAAGTGTTACTACATAGTGTTTTATTTCCCTACCTGTCAAAATGAAACCATTTGAGGAGAAGACCAAAACGCTAATAGACTCGAGCAGAAATTCCTAAAAGAAAAATTGATGACACAAAAATAGATAAGTTGCTTCCGTAACCCATCAAAGCAATTATTCAATCACAGCCATAAATAATCATTTTATAACTGAAACAACAATAACAACGACAAAAAAATCATGTTTGGACTGATGTAAAACATAATTATAACATGGAAAGAAATAAAAGAGATTAACAAGAAGTAAAACAGGAGAGAAAGGATAAACCAATGACCTAGTAACTGCTTGTATAGAAGCCGTTGCCGTGGAAGCATGACGAAGTATTTCCGCGTGGCTAAGTCAACCGTTTAATATATCTACGGCCTTCGCGTAATTAACTTTAGAGTTGACCATGCAGTTTAACATTTGTCGTTATCGCCAAATAAGACGTTTTAACTTTCATATATTTAGAATTGCTTACATAGCAAAAAGATGAAAGTAGACTACTGGCAGCCCTTGGCTTATTCATTCTCGGCTGTCAAGCCGAGATGACTCGAGAGAGCGAACTGGGGGAGTTACAAGGGGAGCTAGAGAGCGTGTGAACTCGCCTCCTTCGGCTCGCACGTAACATCCAGGTTTGCCCGCGCGATACTAGCAATCTAAATTGAAAGAAAACCACACGCGTTGAAGTTACACTTCGAGGCCAGGTCCTATGACACAACCACCTTTGACCACGAGTTGACGTTCTTTAACATATTGGCTGCGAGAACTTGATCTCGTGAATTGACGTCTTAAGCGATTCTCTTCCATGTAGCAATACAACTTTAAAGCAACGAGTGAAGACTAAAAGGAATCTGCTTTCCCGCAAACTTTCGCTCCCTACAAAAACCGAAACCTCTTAATCATTGCTATTATAATAGTAGAAAATCAACACCATTACGACACTTCACGTGAAAACAAAAGTAATAGAGTATTAGAAAGAATACAAAGATCACGAACAGAGTAGATCCGTATCTGACTGTTTGCATTGTCATCTTCAAACAAGCACATTAGCCAACGCCGCTTATTTCGAGTGTGAAAGTTGAGAAGTAGATTTTTAAAGCTATTCTTACAATCTATAAGCTTGTACAGAATCCAAACGATTAAACCACCTAGGCGAAACCAAAACATCAGTTTGTTTGAGGTCACCCAGGAAATAAGCGAGCTTCAATCAATATAATTTGCTTTCTAGAATACTAAAACGATTGGCATTCATGACAGCGAAAACAGACACCATAGTTCGGCCGAGTAGATCTATTATTCAGTAAATTTAGAAGCGATTAAACATAATTCATAAAACGAAATTGGTTGAACTTACACGCCGTCACGAGCTACATTCGTCATGACCTTATTACATTATGGTAAGTGATAAGCTAACAACGGGAACTTACCAAGGAGAAACCAGCCACGCAAAGAGTAAAGATTTCGAAGAATCTTCAAAAAAGTTAAGTTCAGAGGCTGTAAACCGGAAAATGTAGAATGAAACACTGAGCGGTTCTATGCGTTAATGATGATGGAATTCGATATTATGCAGAAGAAAATAACAATTACACAATACCCTAAACTGTCACACAATAGCCGGTCCACTAAATGATCACGCAGCACAGACTAAGTAAATTCGCGTGACGCAAAAAGAAACGTATTGAAAACCGCAGGTATCCCTACCCTGGGTCCCAGTTTTTTTATTTATTTATTTATTTATTTTTTCTTATCGGTACTGAAGGTTCGCGGCGGTTTGTAGCGAGTTTTTTAGCGACTTTTTTTTTTCTCTCGCTCTCTCTCCCCCTAAGTTCTCTCTATGTAGCTCTGCTGGAATTCTACATGGAGCAACGGTAGCATGACGGTAGAAAAACGCGCTAGAATCGTGCTGAAGGGGGCGTAAGAGTTTGCGGTGATGCGGTTTTGCTCGATTTTTTGTGCAATTTCGCAGAAACTGCGGTATTGCGGTTTTACACATTCAAGCCGTTAGCGGTATTTAGAAAGTAATTTCAATGCGGTTTGCGGTTTCCTTATGTTATAAATAAGACAAGGAGGCAAGGTAAATAGTTTTTTTATGCATTGGATTTCTATTCAATGCCCTAAATAACGATCGCTAAATGCTCCATACAAACTCTTATAATATTTCTGCTACGACAACGATTCTCACTCGTGAGCTTGGGGTACCCGCGTTGAAAACAGAAAAAAACAAAGTAACATTTTTTCAGGGTAACATTAGAGCACCCCTCTTATCGATAGATCAGAGGGGATCATAAATCGGTCGGGCCGGCCTCCTAGCATGCTCCCATGCAAAATTTCTATCCATATAAAAACGAAACAAGTATCTTTTCAGAGAAGAGAAATTGAGGAATCCGTATTTGAATAAATAATTGTCGAAAGCCTGTACTTACATTAAGTATATTGGACTGATATTAGACCAAATTGTCGAAGGAATGTGCGTCAATTTACGTGAGCCGCCGAAGTGACCGTTCTGGAGTGCTGGCATACCCTTATTTTGTTGATTTTGTTCATTGCTTTTTATGTAACTACTACTTTATTTTTTTCATTTATTTGTTCTTTTGATTTTTTTTTTTCTTATGATCTTAGCTGAAGATCGCGAAGGGAACTCGTACTGCTTGATCGTGGGGATGGTCAGATCGCATAGGGTAAATATTTTATGTATTTATGTATTTCTTTCATTCTTTATTCATTCGTTTATTTCTTTTATTTTTGTTTTTCATCTGCCCTCCTGCGCGTCAGGGCTACCGTGAAATTAAGAAAATAAGCCCCGGGGCTTATATTTTCAAAGGCCCTTTTTGAGGGGGTTATTTTTGGAGGGCTTATCTACGGAGCGAAATTTGCGTTTCAAAATCGATTGGGCTAGCATTGTAGTTTGTAGATAATTTACTGTTTTTGCTTTGTATTACTTTGTATTTGAGGCAATTTTCTAAGTACAAGCCCCCGGGGGCGTATATTTGGAGGGGCCATGGAGGGGGCTTTTTTTCGGAATTGTACGGTATGTCTGCAAAGAGAGAGTTGAACCTGTCTATGAAGCAAAAGATATTTAGCACATTTCTAATAATGCTGCCCTTGAAAAACCCACTACGAAATATTGACGGCTTTTGTTTGCTTGTTTGTTTGTTTTTGTTAGCCATGATGTACATACACTGTAAGAAGATATTTCCCATGAATTCTCTGTTTGCCTCGAATTTCTTTTCCAGCTCTTAAATATTTCCAGTGAAGTAACCGTAATTCACATTGAATTTGCATTCAGATGTTTTAGTTCTTTTAAATTATACACATTTTACGTCATTGTTGACTTTTAAAAAGATAAATAGTTCTTCTGAATAATACAGCTTATATACAGTACAGCTTAGGGAAGGTACGTTTTTTTATTGGGGTGGGGGTTGGCCGGGGTATTTTAGAATTTTTTGCGAAAAACGTTGTGGCCCTCCCACTTCCTTGAATGGATTAATGCATGACCCAAACAAAAACATCTGACCTTCCCCCAGCTACCTATCATGCAAGACAAAAATAACCGGAAGTGAAAACAATAAGAATGCTAAGAATCATCTCATCGATGGAGAGCAAGTATTTGGAAAATAAAATAAAATAATAAAACTGGAAGTGTTACTCATATAACCGCGTTCATCTGTGCACACAGTAGTTAATTGAGCTGAGTGGCGTGTGATTGTACGGTAAAAACTTGAAAATGGACAAGGATGTACGAGGAATGGAAAGAGGGAAATGTGCTTGTGGTGAATGCGAGGATTTCAAGGGGTCAGATAGAGCAACTTGTGGCTATTGTGACCGTTTGCCAACTCGCCATTCTAAAAAGGATGCCCGCTACTCCTCTGACTCTGTTGGTTGCACATCGGCTGCGGGAACAAGTGAAAGCGCAAGTTTAGAGAAGTGGAAAGATGAAAACCTAGGGTGGTTCACGAAGTTGTCGGTTCAAGCCCGAGTAGCTTAAGTGAAGAATTCTCTCAAGAGACTGATTTTAAACCAGAACCCCACGCGGAAACATCAAAATATGCTCGAAAGCGGACACGGGTCGAGAGGACAATTTGTTAGTTGGGAGAATTTTTTGATATATTAATTTTTTTGACACCTCTAAATAACTGATTACAGATTAATCTTGACTGGAAGCTTTGCTGGAATATACAAAATAGAAGCGACATGGAGTAATTTTTTCCTTGCCAAAAAATACTGTGACCCTCCCCCGGTTGATTATAAAACAGGTTTGACCTGTAAACAATTCGCTAAGGACCCTCCCCTCCCTCTCAGGCACCATCATTTTGTCCGAGGTTTGTAGTCGGTAACGTTGTCAGGTTGTTCCTTCCCAGCTCGTCAAATACTGCACTAGTCGAGGATTGGAATTTAGATGGCTTTTACTGTGTCACCAGCAAGATGGACTGGAGCAGCGTTGTCCTCGGCAAGTATCGCACCTCTATGCCTAAAGCAAGGCCATGATCCTTCAGCAGGTACCCCTTTCTACCCCCGATAAAACTAATAAACACTCCGGAGCTGTTTTTGACTACAGTTTTCCCTTCCTGTTGGCTTCTCCCTTCGTGGACTCATCACGCATTGGAACAGCGACATTCAGCAAACAAACGGCGACGACAAGCTTTCGCATGTCGGCTCCGATTTAACACGAAAAATGTTTTAGTGAATGTCAAAAAAACTTAGTGAACTCGGAGAATAACAAAATTTGTCTAACTATCAACTTTGAAAGCAAAAACCTTACCTTTGACGTATTTTGCTTAACTTCAGCGTATTTCTGACGATCGTTCAACTATATTTTGCCTTACACCGGTCTCCGCAATGGTTTCAATTATAATCTCGCGCGAAAAATTTCCCCGGCCGGGAGAGGGTACGAGTGCATTGCGCGCGCTCTTGCGTTTGACCTCGGTTAAGCTTGGTGCTAGTCTTTGATTTTATAACTTAGGGATCTTAGGGTTGAGCAGGAAGAAAGTAGAAAGTAGAAAGTAGATGGGCATGGAGGGGAACACTGGACAAAAATGTTATTTTATCGTACCATAAGGGGCATTATATCGAATTTGCCTGTATACTGTCTTACCGTAACCGGTATATGTCGTACTCGGTGATGTTGTATTGTAACCGGAACACTGTATTATCGTACTCGGTAACCTAATATCGTAACCAGAATAGTATTGTATCGTACTCCGATGCTGATGTATCGTACCCGGTAGTCATATATCGAAACTTGTATGCTGTTGTTTCGTAGGCGGTAACCTGATATCGTGACCTAAATGTATCGTACCCGGTAACCATAGATTGTATCCAGGAAATTGTTATGTCGTACACCGCCGCCGTACATGATAGCCAGGATGCTGTCATGTCGTACCCGTAGCATCATGTCGTAGCTTTCTTTCAAGTCGTACAAAGTGAAAATGTGGTCAGCGGCTTTCAAAATTGCGCAGGTAAGTACGTCACATATGATCACTATTAATATTGTTGGTTTTCACATGACGTCACCAAAATGCAAACTAAAAAATTATCGATCATACCGAGATTTTACTTTCACGATGCATTAGAGCAGCTGAAAACTAATTTTTATACAAGTTTTCGATTCAAAAGGATTCTTGGTGTTTGTGATACAGTACGCTTGAATTTCTAAGCTTTTGCGTGACGCGGCATTTACATGACGGCCAAGCTAGCTGTCATGTAGGTTAAAAAAATGACTTATTTTAGGAAATTTTGCTATCTAAACAGTTCATGTATTAGAAAAAGTATTACTTTAATGTTTATGAGTTTCTCGAAGAATAAATTCACGCTTTTGTAGCAAAACTCGGTAACAGATGTTTCTGTTGGTTTCCGTCCGCCATGTTGGAGCTCATCCGGATGAGCTCCAGCATGGCGTCTCCATACAAAGCTCTATAAATTTGGGTAAAACATTTCTTCGGATATCTCGTATACGAATTATTCCTTCGACCCAAATCTTGGCGAGGGTCTTTGTATATTTACCTCCTTTCATTTCCAAGATTCTGGACTTTATCTGTCGAATGGTTTTGATTTTTATTTTAATCTATTTTGAATGGCGTGACACTGAAAACCAGCAATACCGTGTTTAGGTGCTTTACGTGCGTCTGGTGCTTTACTTGCCTGAGTTGCTTGAGGTGCTTTACTTGCTCAAGGTGATTTACTTTAGGTTCCCAATAGGTTTAACCGTTTGCCGTCGAATACCCTCGTCAACCGCCAAAAAATGTTGTTTTTTACCGTTACGCGTCAAAAATGCAGATTTATATTTAACCGTCGTTAATGTTCAAGGTATTTCAAATATCAACTGGTGTGCATGATGTTACCCAATTAAGGGTTTTGACTGGTTCATCAGGCCATTTTATGTCAAAAGGTCTTGGATTTTACCTTTGGATGAGACGATCCACATTCCTTCATTTTTAGGTGAGTTAATTAGAAGTCCTGATAAATTCTTAAAAACCGGGGTTCACGGTTGGGGGAGGGGAGTTCTCCACATAATGGCCCAGGCGGGCAGGCCACCCGAAAAGGGTACCTTTTTTAGGCTTCAGGAATATGAATGGTGCTGATTCAACAAGTTGAAGTATCTGAAAGGGTAGGAAGATCTGTTCTTTCTGTATTTAAAATGACCTAAAAGGACCGCAGAAGAATTTATAAATCGCTGTAAAAAAGGCGATGAAATGTTCTGGTTTTGTGACTAGCTCGCATCTAAAAGACAGCGCGTTTACAGCAGTTGAAAGGAATGCAATGTTCTAAACTAGGTTTGTGAAAAAAAACATCATTTGTCAATAAAAGTTTTTAATTTAAAAGTGGAACCTTTTTTGTCAAAAATGGTACATAAAGTAAGGGGCTGGACCTCGGGGCAGAATCGAAACTCCCAGCGGAATAAAACTTTGTTGAGTGGTTTAAAAGGGGTCGGTGCCGAAGTCATGTCAAATAAACAGCCGGTGAAACATCATTATTGTTTGTATCTTCATTACAGATTGTAATAGCGTTTATAACTGTATTTTGACAAACTGCTAGGGCAGTTTCAACTGCAATCATAAAGAAATATGGAGAAAAGAGGGTAGCCTTATTTCACCACCCCTATACAGATAAAAACAGTCTGTTGTGAGACGATAAGTGAAAAAAAGAATCTATGATATTGTAATATAGTGGCACTCCTTCATACATACCCTAAAATTCCAAAAATAAGCCCCTCCAAAAATGAGCACCCCTAAACGGTAACGCAAAAAACCCTACGTTAAATCGCCCCTCTGGGGCTTGTACCTCCATTTATAAGGCTAGCCCAATCGATTTTGAAACGCAAATTTCCCTTCGTAGATAAGCTCCTCCGAATATAAGCCCCTCCAAAAATAAGCCCCTCAAAAAGGGCCTTTGAAAAAAATGGTGGCTGAGACCAGGATAACCTTAACATCAATGTTGATAAGTGAAATCGGTCTCCAATTTTCTAAAAGTTAACAGTCCTTTCCTTTTTTCAATGAAAGTGATCTTGGCTTGTTTCTTTGCATCTCAAGTTAAGGCAAAGCACCAAAAGCAATGAAAGCAACGCAAGAAAGTAAAGCACCAGATCGAAGCACGTAAAGCACCTCAAGAAAGTAAAGTACATTAAATTAAAAGCACCCCATGATAGCAAGCTCAATGGACACATACGGTTCACCATAATAATCATTTATGAAGAACCTAACTGCACAAATTGGAAAGCCGCTGACCATTTTCTCACTTTGCACGACCTGAAAGAAAGCTACGACATGATGCTATCGGGTACGACATAACAGCATCCCGGCTATAATATACGGCCGCGGTGTACGGCATAACAATTGCCTGGATACAATCTATGGTTACATCACCGAGTACGACATTTTCCGGGTACGGTAAGACAGTATACAGGCAAATTCGATATAATGTACCTTATGGTACGATCCAATAACATTTTTCTCCAGTATTCCCCTCCATTGATGGTGGCATAAGGTACGGAACAGAGTATGGGAGAAAGTACTCTCATATTTTTCTGACTCTCCCCAGTCCCCATCCCCTCAAGCGAATTCTAGAGCCTCCAAAAAGCCTGCTCGGCATGCTATCTTTCGGGAATTAATTAAGTAATGTTTCGTCGAGACCGCTGCCATAAATAATGCAATTTCCGCTGCTGAGAAGCAATAATCGAGGGATACTGCAATTTCAAACAAAATAATTGCGTTTTTGGTAAGTTGCTAAATAATGTTTTATCTATTTATTCGATAATAGATGCCTTAACAATGGACTGTTAGTAGATAAAGTCTGATAGAAGTAGAATACAAGTGCAAATTTGTGATAAATCGCATCTCTTACGAGACTTTGTATCTACTCATTTGCAAAACAGATGCAAACGAATTGCATTCAACTCGCATATGTTCTCAAACTTAGTATTCAAATGTTTCTCATTATTTCCCTGAAGTATAAGGGAGACCGCTAGTTGTTAAAGTTTTGGGGATTGTTTGCGAACTGGATGTAAAAAAGGCTTGGAAAAGATTGTTTAACAACGTTTCCGAATTAATGGCGGCGTAACGGGAGTCAGGAACTGCTCGGACGCTCGATCAATTGAATGTGAGTCCACTCTTCTGATTGAACCCGAATTAGACGACAAAGCCATTTTACGAAAAAACTTGCCAGCTCCTTTGCCATACCTTCCATGTGTGCTAAAACGTTCAAAACGGCGCAAAAGGAGTATTTCCGTATTGAAATTATTTAACACATTAACGGGCTTCATGCTTGATGAGTTGTTGACTACTGTTTACATAAATTCGTGAATTCGAAGTAAACCCAGCAGCGTCATATCCCATGGAGAGAGGCCATGCAGTATCATACTTGGCTCCGAGGCTAATTAAGGGTTAAAAGGAAAAGCAAGGGAAACCGAATTTAGATTTAGCAGGTTAATTTATATTCTATTTTTTTTCTCCCCATTTACCTCGCAGCTCTACGATCGCAAACATGTGAATCCAAACGTCATGAAAAGTGTGAAATAGTATTCATTAGGGTTATGTAAATACATATTTTTTTTGTTTGTTTGCTTTAAGTCAAATGTTTCTTTTCCATTCCCATATTTGTTCTAATTTATAACGATTGCGAAATATCCTAACGCGTTGTGTAGAAGCAGGTCACGGAGACCGCTTTCGCAATACCTCATTTTTAGTGAGGACGTTTCCCGGAGTCATCGATTTCTTGATAGCGCGGTTTTCGTTAGACGAATTTGGCATCGGATGGCGCTGCCGACAATAAATATTTTAGCTTCGTTCAAAAGCGCCATCATCACTGAGAGTACTACGCTTACGAGATCCAGCTGGTGCAAGTATCATCATAAGGCTGTAGATCAACTTTGACTGCGCAAAATAAAGCGTCCTTTCTTTTTTTAACATGATGGGGGGCCAGAGCCAGGGGAACACTTTTCATGACGTTTGGGTTCACATGTTTGCGATCGTAAAGCTGCGAGGTAAATGGAGAGAAAAAAATAGACTAAGTGTAGTTATCCCATGTTCATAAGAGATGGCATTTTTTTTACGACGAAAGAAAAACTCTCTTGGTACAGGTTACGATAAAAAGCCGCGATTTGACCTTCTTTTTGGCTAAACATTGAGGTACAATTTTCCATCGTACTTTTTTTCAATCACGTGTGTATCACTGTGAGACTTGGAATCGCCTGAATTAAACTTAGCTGGGCTGAACGATTTGTTTTAGAATTCAACGTGTCGCGCAGAACCTCACTGACTGTCAAGTCAGAGAGGTCAAATGTTTCACTCAAGCGCTCCTTGAATTTTGCTTTCCCAAAAACTCATTTCACATGTTGCCCAACGATTTGAACCCATATTTCGAAAGCTTAAAGATTGCTTTTTAACGTCAGATATCTATTTCTTCTTAAAACGATGTATCGGGTTGAATTTTAGGCCTTCGAATTTCGACAAGGGTGAAATCCTCAAAATTATTCAAGTATCTTAAAATCCGTAAAATATTCTGGTTGCAATCAATTGAAATGTATTTTGAAATCCCTTTAATACGATGAGAAGCATTGTGAATTGAATGATGTTTGAATTAGACTAAAATCGAGCTTTTTTCGTTACCCTGTCGCGCGTCCCGAAAAAGCGGCCCGGTGGAGGCCGTGAAGCGGTCAATATTTACACTCGCTGTATTGCAAAAACATTTAACCGATGAAAGTAAAATTTATATTTTCATTACTAAGGTACCTAGGGTAGTCCACTGTATTTTTTTGGATTTTTCGAGATTTTTATTTTTCCCACCCCTGGTCGATATTTACAGACAGCCGCTCTTAATAATTCGGAGATGACCTTTGGCATTTTGTTGAATTGTGTATCAGAGGCAAATATAATTCACCTTTTTATAATTGTTTTCTTTATTTATTTTTCCTATCACTCATCCTGCCGTAACGATCAGTTTATTGCTCTAATTTTAAAATTTGGAATTGAAGATTCCACTGAATACAGATCAAGGTCTATTCTAA
The DNA here is from genome assembly GCA_038088405.1 of Porites divaricata. Lineage (NCBI taxonomy): Eukaryota > Metazoa > Cnidaria > Anthozoa > Scleractinia > Poritidae > Porites > Porites divaricata. The sequence continues at coordinate 9,664,720 of JBBMOI010000008.1, read as the reverse complement.
GATTCGGCGTACCCTTACTGGTTAGTCGCTGTAGTTTTTCATTCACAAGGTTTTCTTATCAGAGGTTAGCCATTTTTAGCAAATTACGGAGTGCTGGCAAAGAACGAGGGGAAAATAATTGGGCGCATGTATGTGATGTGGTTCAATTTTTTCCTTGGTTTAAACTTTATTTTCTTTTGTTTAAAACTCATTATCATACATTACCACATTGATATTCAGTGATCATGCATGAAGCATCTTATGACTCTCGTTCACTGCGTATGCGTAGTACAAGGCAGCATTGCTAAATTCGAAATGGCGGAGTGAGGTATTGAGGTATATTGACGAGTATTTACCAGTGTTTAAAGCTAAGAACAAAGATAAAATGAGAAAGGACAACCAACTGTGTGAAATTGAAATTCGCGAGGTCGATAACGGGAAGAAAAGGATCAAAATTCACTACAAAGGTTTTAGCGAAGATACAGACGAGTGACGTGACTATAATGGTTCTTAATTTGACCTCGAAGGATTTCACACTGTAGTAAATTTCGAATTATTTCCGTCCGGTTTTCCATCCATTCAACAACTTTGCCAGTGATTTCCCTCCTGCCTTGCTCGCACGTCTTTAAGCCGTTTGCAGTACTGAAATCTTCTTTTTGAAGACGTTTAGAATACAGCTCAGTAACAACAACATCGCTAACACCAGATTCTTCAAAAATTATTTTCACGACAGCGGCTGTGGCGGACTCGTAACCGATTTCTGCGTTTTTATTCTCCTTGCCATAATGTATAAATGGGAAAGCTGAAAGAAATAAAATGTAGACCCCGGAAAGTTAATATTATAGGTTGGTCAGTATAAAACATGGACTGCGGACTGCGGACTGCGGACCACGGACTGCGAACTGGGTATAAAATACGGACTAGGTATAAAATGCGGACTACGGACTGAGTATAAAACACGGACTAGGTATAAAATGCGGACTACGGACTGAGTATAAAACACGGACTAGGTAAAAAGGGCGGACTACGAACTATGTATATAAAAATTAACAGCCTTAGAAAGGTAAAAATGAGAGAAACGGAAAGCGGACTTGCATAAAACAGTAGTTCCGGCTCCTTGCCTCACACAAAAACATCCCGTAAGCCGGTCACGCAGTCTATATTCTCCTCATGTGGAGAAGGAAAGCATACTGCACGGGCAAGGAAGGTTATGCCGCTATTCAAGGCAACTGAAATTAAACTCTGAACGAATCAGAGAAGCACCGAATAAAAGGAATAGTATTGGTGTTAGCCGAGTCAGATTAAAATTCCTAAAGATGCCTCTATTCCGTTTCAATAAATCCTTGGGAATATGAGGAAATGAAAAACTCAGACGAGGTCAATATAGGGGCATTCCGCGAGGTAAAAAGCAGTATTTAGGCGGGAGGGATTACTCACCTATACGTGAATAGTAACCGAAATAAATCATCCAACCCAACGTTATATTCTACGCGATGATTATGATGACATGATTTACACCCTGCTCCTGAACCGCGGAAGGGGTACTGCTGGGAATTTTTTGGTGGGGTTACGCCCCCTGGCTCTCTAAATCCTTACGCTGTTTCAGAATAAAAAATGTCATTTTCCACACCCGTTTTCAGACCTGATCTCTAAAATCCATACCCATTTTCAGACCTGGTCTAATTTAGCCTGTTCCAGGCTCTCAAATAAAGAGGAGACTACCCAGTTTCCTCTCGTTGTATTTTCGCACTTTCTCAATTTAGCGGACCCAACTATCTCGGAGCCTGTAACATGCTAGGCCTAATTAGGCAAAAATTATGTCATCGTTATAAATTTATAGATCAGAGCGCAACAGTAGATCATTCGCTCTAGAGCGCAAGCAAAAAAATTCTTAAATCTAGAATTGAAAACGATAAATACATTCGCACATGTACGCTCCCGTAGTTTCCTCGAAAACCATACCCGATTCCAAATAAAAATAGGCAAAGTGTTTTCAGACCACCAAAACGGCCCATATACCCTACCCTTTAGGGCGGCAAATACGTATATGGCTTATATAAGAGAGTACCCCCCCGGGTCCTGACTCCTTTCATGGTTGTTAGAGACCGAGACCATGTCTAAAATGGGTGAAGAACATAGCGTTTTTGTCAGGCTCTTGATTCAAGGAACCTCCACCAAGAATTTCTATTTTATACCCAGTCCGCAGTCTGCAGTCCGCGTTTTATACCTAGTCCGTGTTTTATACCCAGTCCGCAGTCCGCAGTCCGTGTTTTATACTGACCGTATTATAGGTAATTATTGAGTAAAAACGCAAATCTGATTTTAACCTGACAATATTTTCACTGCTGGTATAGTACTTTTGTATCAATTCACATCCTAGGCCCAGTACCTGAGCCAAACCTTCAAAAGGAGATAAAGGGCTCACACAAGTGCGATAATATTAATAGGCACACTTACTTGTTCATTTCGTGTCGGAATGAAGGAACCGTTGCTTTCCATACCATCCGCGTTGCCAGTTGCGTTGCTGCCCGGTATTAAAGACCGAACCAACAGCAGCAAACACGCGACCAAGTAAAACGTAAGGGCCATGGGTCCGTGGAAAAAACTTGATCAGCATTGATGAAATTGGTACCGAAACTGCGGAATATTATACATTTTTTAAATCTGGTGGGAACTAAGCGATCCCAGTATGCCCCAGGAAGCTATGCCCCAGTTTTCCCCATCATATCTATTTTTACCCCATGTGCGCCTTTTAAAAAAACACTCAACTTGCCAAAAGTAATCGTCAAAGTCCCTGGATTTTTTTTAGCAATCGACAACAAAACAAAGGAAAAGATATGTGTTAAACGTGTAATTTTCGAATTCCGGAAGTAACTTGTCGTGAATCTTCAAACAAAAAGATAGCGAAAGGAAAAACTACAATTTTTACGAATATTTTGACCGAGATCTACTGTTGGCGTGACCACTGGAAATATGAGAGACCTTTTGTTAACAAGGAGTTTCATATGTGACACCAAAACAAAGGAAAATAAAATTTAAACCACGGAAAAAATTGAACCACAACATATACATTCATATAATTTCATGTCTTGGAGTGTGCTGTTGTCATATCAAGCACAATGCCATGGCTGGCTGCTTTACCAAACCGAAGGATGAGAGATAATAAATATTAAGGTGGCTCGACTGGATTTTTTAGGGAGGATACCTCCCAAGTTTGAACATTAATTACGTCGCCATGAGCAAAGATATGGAAAAAAGGTTACCACAACTGTATTATATAAAGATAAAAATTTCTTATGATCTGAGTTTTATTGCAATCGGAGTCGCCATGGCAACGTAACGACGCCATTACTTTTTTATTTATCTTTGTGTTTCTCTGTACCAGGAGTTTTTTTTGAGAAATCGCTTAAGGGAGTTTGTACCTACCATAATTGCCTCAATTATGGCAAAGTTTGAACAAATTCTATGAGAGCGTTTTCGAAATATTTTGAAACAAAGTTTTAAGCATCATAAAAACAGTGAAATAGCATGCTATCCACACAATTAGCTAATTTTTTAAGAAAATTATAAGCTTTGGAAACGCGGCTTCATCTCATAGTGGTTTGACTCCATTGAAAACCTCCTACAAAAAATGAGGGGAATTGCTCTGGGCAATCGTAAGTAAGAAGAATTTTATTAACTTGCATTCAGCTGCTGTTTTTTACAGTGTTTGCACGTAATTTGGTCCATGCCTACAAATTTCGCATTTTTTAAAAAAACGCTCGATAAATTTTTTTTATAAATTTGAAAATCCCGAGATCAACTATCAATAAATGTACCCTGCAAGTTTCAAGAACATTGAAAACAGGAAAGGCTTTCAAATAGGACCTCAAATATAACCAATTTTTTCCCCCGGATTTTGTGTTTCCAAGTGAGTGTCCACATTATTCACTGGCATTGTTTTCAAGTTTCATATGCACGTGCAAATTTAGCAAAAACATAGAATTTGCATCAAAAAGGACCCTTGGTTAAATCTCTGGAATATGCTAATAACCGGGTAAAGAAATTAGTGATATATTATAACATCACAGCAACTCTTTGTAAGAGTTTCTGTGATGATATAACCCGAGTAAGATAATTAAGTGTTGCATCCTACAAGATGAGCCGTGACGTTCACCGTTTCGGCCCTCACTGCTATCTGTGACGCAAGCCAGTTATTAGCATATTCCGGATATTTCTTCCGAAAGTAATCGAGAGTTCTTTTTGATGCAAATTTACTACTTTTTGCTAAATGTGCACGTGCATATGAAACTTGAAAACAATGCCATTGAATAATGAGGACGCTCACTTGTAAACAAAAAATCTGGGGGAAAAATTGGTCATATTTGAGGTCTTATTTGAAAGCCTTTCCTGTTTTCAATGTTCTTGAAACTTGAAGGGTATATTTATTGACAGTTGATCTCGGGATTTTCAAATTTATAAAAAAAATTTATCGAGCAGTTTTTTGAAAAATGCGAAATTTGTAGGCGTGGACCAAATTACGTGCAAAAACTGTATCAAACGCAGCTGAATGCAAGTTAATAAAATTCTTCTTACTCACGATCGCCCAGAGCAATTCCCCTCATTTTTTGTAGGAGGTTTTCAATGGAATCAAACCACTATGAGATGAAGCCGCGTTTCCAAAGCTTATAATTTTCTTAAAAAATTAGCTAATTGTGTGGATAGCATGCTATTTCGCTGTTTTTATGATTTCTTAAAACTTTGTTTCAAAATATCTCGAAAACGCTCTCATAGAATTTGTTCAAACTTTGCCATAATTGAGGCAATTATGGCAGGTACACACTCTCTTAAGCGATTTCTCAAAAAAACTCCTGGTACAGAGAAACACAAAGATAAATAAAAAAGTAATGGCGTCGTTACGTTGCCATGGCGACTCCGATCGCGATAAAACCCAAATCATAAGAAATTTTCATCTTTATATAATACAGTTGTGGTAACCTTTTTTCCATATCTTTACTCATGGAGACGTAGTTAATACTCAAACTTGGGAGGCATCCTCCCAAAAAAATCCAGTCGAGCCACCTTAAGATGAAAGTGAAGAAAGATCATCGCAGTGAATTTTCCAATCTAAGCAATTGGAAGAAGAAGCCTGAAAAAAATCAGGACTTCTTCTTCCAATTGCTTAAATTGGAAAATTCACTGCGATGATCTTTCTTCACTTTCATCTATAACCGCAGTTCAAAATGAATCATTTCATATATTTCACACCAATAAATATTAAGTTATGGTTTATTAGAAATCAAATGCCCTTTTACATTATGAAACTTGACACCTGAGAAGGCATGTTCTGATCCAAGGTTTTATTGTCACATAGTTAATGGTAAGCCTGAGCTCAAAAGGGACCACCTCTTTTAGGGTCATTTGGGTTGGGCAGGATTAAAGGGGTGCTGTCTTCAATATTTTTTTTAAAAAAGACTGGTTACATTTCACTCAATATTAGCAGTTTTTTACCTTCTACCTTAAGTGCTAAAATTTCAGATTCTAGTTCAGAAATTTCAGCGTCAGATTTGTGTAAGCTGTGTCGCTCAGCATTATTTGGCTCAGCACACACCTCACTCCTGTGGTGTTTACCATATTTGGTTTCCCTCGAATCAGATTCCTGTTTTACTTCATCTTGGGGGATAAGGTATGGCTTGTGTACAGAGCATTTAAACACCGATCGAGGGGAGGCTACACGTTTTCAAAAGCTACCGATAACTATTAAAAGACAATAGAATACAAAACTCCCGAACTCATCGTCCCTAAATTGAAAACAACAGACAATTGTATGTTTTTGCACCTAGCAAAAGAGTAATATTTGAGAGCTGAATATAGTGGTACGAATTAGAAACCACACACAAAAAGACTAAGTTACACACCTTTAATGTCGAGTACCACTCCCTTTTAATTCGCTGCAACCGTGTTTGCTTTTAATACATGCTGATCGCTTGATATGTTATGTCACATTTCTTAGTGTTGCGTTTGTTATCGAATATATCCCCCTATGACTTGCAAAGACGAAACCACTCAACTACGATTATTTCAGCCTGGGAAAAGGATTCGCTGGTATTTGTTAATGTTTGTAAACGAAAAGAATGGAATAAAGCGATTCATAATGGTCTGACTTTGCCTCTTGTGCTGACATGGTACTGTCACGCGAGTCAAAACTCAAAGATGGCGGCTGAAGTCTTTCCGCGAATGACGTTATAAATTAAAAGTTCAAGATGGCGCCTAGACTTATTAAAAGCGTGTATATGTTGTGGTTCAATTTTTTCCTTGGTTTAAATTTTATTTTCCTTTGTTTTGGGGTATGGTAATGTATGATAATGAGTTTTAAACAAAGGAAAATAAAATTTAAACCAAGGAAAAATTGAACCACAACATATATGTACATATAAATATAAATGCTGAACCAATATTTTTCATGTACTTAGCATATTTTGTTGCTGCTTGAGACCAAATTGCCAGTCAATATTATTAGAAACATCATTCTGTGACACAAGATTATTTTGAACAAACCTTGAGATGTTGAGTTTCCATTCGCAAACCATTGAAAATTACAGCTAGTTGACTTGAACCTTTTACTTTGAAACCACAACGTATTTTTGTTCAGACCTTTTGATTCTCAGTTAAGGATGGATTAGGAATTTTTAAACAACTTATAAATTGGTCCTCCTGAAAAAAAGGGGCATTTGCAATCCCACTCAAACTGATGTGTTAGTGTCAATTGGGAATTCAGGAAAGGAGCCATCAACAGCTCTAGGTCTTGGGAAATTGGAATAGTGGTCATAACACTTACGTTTGCCGCCGTTAGAGAGATGTTTAACTCACTACACGCAGACCCCTGTGTCCAGTTTGTTAGTTGAAACTATTCACAGGATAGTCAATTGTCTTAAGTGAATGAAAAAACTAATTTGCTCTCTCTTCATTTTGGACAGTATGTTGCCTGGCTGCATACAAGGAGTCTACAAGGGACACCGTGAAACCCTCATTTCTCCCTGAGAATTTGTCCCAGTAGAAAGGATTGATGACATTACATGCCTGATATACATTGCATGAATTAGGGTTCGTACCCAGGGTCTTTGGTTTGTGTTACTGTTAGGAATTGTGCACATTCCAGTTCCTGGTAATTCAGTGAATTCAGACACATTATAAAAACATGTGATTACAGTAACCATTTCCTCCTGTTGTAGAAGAGCATTTATTAGAACTGTTAACATTGTGAGGCCTTTCATTCTTCCTTAGTGATTTAAAGCACTCCCCTCTACATGAATTTATTGTCCATATAAGCCTAAAATAATTGTTGTGACAGTCATTTTCAAATAAAAATTTGTATCCCTTTTCTAGGGTGTTTTTGACATAGTTCTCAGATGGCTTTTTTGCTTCTCCTCCGGATGTTTTCGTTGCTTGTTCAACAATGTAAATGTAAGTAAAGTGCTTTGGAATAATTGATGCATCCCTGCTCCAGCTCTCTTTAGTTGCTACAGTCATCTCTAACCAGGAGTCGCGCTCATAGCTTTCTGGATTACTGAACTACGCCTCCCCAGAGTGAAAAATTACTCTGAGCAAGTGTCGACTGGAGTATAAACGTTTTCAGTTATCCTCTTTCTTTCTTACCCTAAAACCTATACATAATAACCTAAGAAACTGATGATGAAAAGCTTAAACGTTTTATCGAGATAGCATTATCGTACATTTTGAAAGGATCAGAATAGCAACATGAAAGATCCTTTCAATTAGCGTTTATTACTAAAAGATATTCTAAGTATCCCACGAGTTGTAATCGCTTTCGGCTTTTTAAATAAAGGCCCGCATAAAAGAATGAAATAGTATCAAAACCATGGGTCTACAAAAACGATTACCTCGGAGGAAGTTCAGCTCGAGTCTGTTGACGTAAGCCACGATAGACGATTAAGCCAAAACTTTAATTCGCATTTTTTGTTTGGCATTTAATTAAATCAGCTCTCGTTTGCCCTCGATATCATCGATCCAGGGATATCTTTGCACGAAAGCTGTAAAGTTACGATAATATACCTATAAAGAAAATATTCCTCTTGATATAAAATAAAAATATTCCATTTTACATGAACACTCAAAATCAACGTCAATACAGCTTTCATCTTTGGTAGCCATTTTGGCCACGTGTATGGTCTTTCCGCGAATGACGTCATTCATTGAAAATTTAAGATGGCGCCCAGAGTTATTAAAAGCGTGTATAGATAGCTCATAATACTTTAGTTTTTGTTGACTTTGTTGGAAAGGACATTTTTAATTTCAGAAAATCGTTAAAAAACGAAGGGAATAGAAGGAACGAAAACGAGGCGTACTTTTTATCGAACATTCTTTATTCTGTGAAAGGTTTGAACCCAGGAGTCATTTCAAAAGTAGGTTGAGTTTGATCGTCCGGGTGAACGTAGTCCTGAATAGGACTGTCGTTGTTAACAGTGACTGACGTTTCGACAACCTGTGCGGTAGCCATCTTCAGAGTCAAAGTGAGTTGTATCACGTCAGTTGATGGTATTATACTCTGGTTATTGATCTGATTGGTGAATTACGCCACGATGTTATTGGTCGTCTGTCAGTTAAGCCGTGATGTTATTGGCTATGAAGACTCGTAATCAGTAATTGGTGCGTTTCGATCCGTCTATTATCGTTCTCTCGACAATAGACAGTCGTTCTCTCGTAGTTAGTTTTGCTTGATCTGGTCAATAAGTCGTATGTACGGCGCTGGTAACTGTTGGCTACGATTCAGTGGCAGCTTTCTAAAGTAAGTCAAGTTGATAGTATTCTAGTATTTGGGAGCAGCGAGAAAAGTAAAAATCGCTTCACAATAATTTTATTAAGATTATCCCTATTTAGACAAGGGGGGCTGTAAAGCCCCCCTGGCCCTTACCAAAAAGGCAAATAACCGTTCAAGCTATGACAGTTAGGAAATGCATTTGACTGATTCCAAATTTCTGATCCAAGATATGGCGTTCCGTTGCGGACAAAATTATACCGATAGTAAAAACATGTTGAAAACATAATACTTAAGTCGAAACTTGTAAAATACATCGAATACAGTAAAAAATACGAGTCGACATTTGCAAAATATCTGTTCACGAACGAAAAAAAACATGAGTCGAAATTTTGAAATATGAGCCGAAAAAAAAAATTCGAGTCGAGTTGAAAAAAAAAACGCGAGTCGAGAAAGAGAGAACGCTGACCAGTTGTGTTGTCAATCGATGTCTTCACTCCACCGATACGAGTCTTTTTTCCAAAGTAGTGGTTTGTTGGCTACCAAATATTGTAGATTTTTTCTTCTCCCTTGGTAGACTTATCGAGGACTTGGAGAGGCAGCGTAGTTCATCTTCATATGACAGTTCAGAATTCTTATTTTGGAGCCGTGACGAGTACAAAAGGACACTTGCAACCGATAGGAGTCTTTGTTCCAAAGTTGTGGTTTGTTGGCTACCAAATATTGCATATTATTTCTTCTCCCTTGGTAGACTTATCGAGGACTTGGAAAGGCAGCTTAGTTCAGCTTCATATGAACCAAGCTGGGTTTCATATGACAGTTCAGACTTCTTATTTTGGCGCCGTGACGAGTACAAAAGGACACTTGCAACTCTGTCGTCAGGATACTGTGAGACTTACGGTACGGTTGTTTAGAAATAGGGAAGTTCATCCGTGTCTACTGTAGTGATTCCCTTGACCGCTTGATGTCGATGCCGCGAGCCAGTGTTTTGCTGTAATTCTTTTTAATGCTTGTCGGTCCTTGCGTGACAGGTTTGGCTTTGTTATTTGTATCTCTGCCAGTTGTAACCTCTCGCGAGGGCTCCGATTTATCTTGACGACAGAGTTGCAAGTGTCCTTTTGTACTCGTCACGGCGCCGAAATAAGAATTCTGAACTGTCATATGAAGCTGAACTAAGCTACCTTTCCAAGTCCTCGATAAGTCTACCAAGGGAGAAGAAAAATCTACCAAGGGAGAAGAAAAAATCTACAATATTTGGTAGCCAACAAACCACTACTTTGGAACAAAGACTCGTATCGGTGAAGTGGAAGACATCGATTGACAACACAACTGGTCAGCGTTCTCTCTTTCTCGACTCGCGTTTTTTTTTTTCAACTCGACTCGAATTTTTTTTTCGACTCATATTTCAAAATTTCGACTCATGTTTTTTTTTCGTTCGTGAACATATATTTTGCAAATGTCGACTCGTATTTTTTACTGTATTCGATGTATTTTACAAGTTTCGACTTAAGTATTATGTTTTCAACATGTTTTTACTATCGGTATAATTTTGTCCGCAACAGAACGCCATACCAAGATGGCGGATCCTCCACTTTCTTATCTGTAATCAATGACGTCATCATCACAACACCGCGCAATTCATAATATAAATTGGGTAAGTCACGTCCAATTACGTACGCCATTCTGTCATTCGAATTATGTCTAAAAGTTAGCCGAAAATGATGAGTATATTATTCTATTTACCCTTTTTGTGTCTAGTGCGAAGCACAGACACTGAGAAAACGCTAAAATCCTCTGGTAAGTGCTTCATATATGGCAAATTATTACTTCATACGAATAAAGTCTTACTGAGGTTTCTCCTACGTGACACATTACATGAAGCATTCCTTACTGAGTACCAGGGGGGGGGGGGGGGGTAATATTATCGATAATCACTCGTAACTTCTTCGTGACCCGAAATAAATAACCAATGACAAGCGGAACCAATCGAATGTATATTAGTAGAGACGACAATTGCGCCAACACCATGTGCTTTCCACGACAACTCCCGACAGCTGCAAGAAAACTCTTGGTTTCTTGGACGTGATACGAGTTGTCCTATCGGTAAGTTACCTTTTAGTTTCTTACTTTGTGATGAATTTCTTAAGACGTATTTTCTCAGTATGCCACACCTTTCAAAGTATGTGTCAATCCGGCCGAATGAAAGGTTTCGAAAGGTGCTTCAAAGTTGAAGATCAAGATACTTGGCGCCGACAGAATCTCCATGCTGCAATTTTGCAACCGCCTGCGAAGAGGATGCAAATTAAGCTTTATGAGCCCCATTTGGGTAAAGAAAAGCCCGTTATGGGAAATATTGAGCTCCTTTTGGCGATAGCAAAGCCCGCTGAGGGATTAAATAAGCCCTGTTAGGGAAGTAAACGCAGAAAACCTTTCGCCGCTGAAGGATTTAATGTGAAAATACCTTTCATTAACCGAACATATACGAAAGCTGTGGCGATTTCCTTCCGACAAAGTCATACTAGAACTCGTAATCTTATTAAATATCACCCAAGGGTCGTTTTTACTGAATCTTTCCATGTGATCGTTAGCACTGATGAGAAGGTGTGCTCGTCGTGTGAGAGAGAATTTGATAGACATTGCAAAGTACAGGAAAAACGTCATAGAGACCGAGAGCCGTCAAGATTACCGATAAAAAGATTATGAGCTCCATGAAAACAGAAAAACTAGACGAAAGCTGAAGCGCATTTTCAGGAAATCTACTCCTAGATATTCAAGTTTGTACAAGTTTATAAGCGACTGACTATAAGTTATGGTATGTAACATACGTACACAGATGCGACTGTTTTTTTTACCAACTTTGCAAATCTTCAGCAAACAAGTTGTTACAAAATAGTAAACAAGCAAGTATACATTGTTTAGTTGAGCACAAAACAGTGAAATCATGTAGCTGTACCAAAATATACTGTGTATCGAAAATGAAGCTTTTGATGTCCGGTGATATCGAGTTAAATCCTGGCCCTGAGCAAAATGTTTGTGATTAAACTGCATTGTCAGTAGGTTCATTACGTCAGCCGGGATTGAGACCTCTTGATAACTTTTTGTATTTCTCATTTACAATTAGTTGCCTTGATATAAAGTTGTGTTCAATTCATTTCATCGTTACCACTGTGATGTTAAAAATAACAAATTCATAATAGTTAGCACTAGTTCCAGAAAAATGTCTCCAATAATTTCAACCACACCCCAAAGCAGACCAACCTCTACTCCTCCTTACTTTTCTATATCACCTTCAACACGTTTGTTAGTTCTAGCCATATTTCTTTGCTAGACTGTTGGAGCTTCACATTAAACCCCTGTCACAGCTCCTGTGTTCTATGGCGGATTAATCCTAATTGCATTCACGAAGTGTAACGCAATCCTATATAACCATATACACATTACTCAATTACTCAGCACTAGACACATGTACGCATTGCGGACCTATTTTATTTGGCCGTATCATGAGTGGTTTGGAATTATAGAAGGGGACTGACGGAGGATGTGCAAGTATGCGCTATTCAATTTAAGGTTCTCCCCTCCCCTACTCCCTTTTCATTCTGTCCATGCACCATAATGGATAGCATTTTCTATATTAAAGAACTGCAGGTGAGGAATATAACCTTTTACATTTTGTTCCATTTTTGTCAGTATTGATTGTCTTTAATACGTTTGTTCCTATGGAACAAGTGTTGTATATCCTTGTACCAGCTTAATGAATTCAGCCATACACTGGACGAAACAATTGATTTGCACCAAATTTTCTCTGGTGCAAATTTGTACAAACTGAGGGATAAATCTGTACAAATGTGGTAAATGCCATATGTGCATAGCTATTTACATTGGGGAGTAAATAGGTATGCAATCAAATCCCATTTTCCGTCAGGATACTTTGCGTTTTCCCGAATTTTGGTCAAACTGCCCGGATCCACAAAAATACCCTTCCAGGCCAGAAAATCACCAGAGGCCAATTCCTGTCAGATACAGAAAGCACAGGAAATGACCTCTGAATGTCAGAAAAACAGCAATGAGCTCAGTTAAAGTTTGGAATCCTCCACGGTGTAATCTACGCGTTCTATCGCGAGAAATATAATAATTGGAACATAATTGTACATGAATGAAATGGTACCGATCGTTTGGAAGTTGTTAGCCGTCCTCGATTATTGAAGATTCTTGGCAATATTTGCTTCTCCGAACAGATATTTTACAGAAAACAGACTGCGGGTGCTCCTGAAGAGTGATACGACAGTGGTCGTGATTGCTCACCAATTACCGAAAGCCGATTACGCTGGTTCCCGAAGGTATTCTTGGAAGGTTAATTATTTTTTGTTGTGTAAATGCTTTGTTTATTCCGATAAATTTTCATAGCTACTAGCCGCGTAAGTGAAACGTTTATAGACAAGATTATGTTAAAAAGTTGGATACAGTATCCCGAAAATACAAAACAAAGGGAACGTCGTCAACCTTTGCCTCACCCCTCCATCGTCCTTTTCCTTCAATCCCCTTCTATATCTTCCTTTAAAGTCTCTAAATCGTTGTAATGTTGAAGAGATACTTTAATCTACCTAAACGTTGTAAAACACATGTACTAGGATTAAATAGAATCCCGGAAAAGGTTCTACTGAATAACGAACCTCAAAGGTGTACAAAGGAGGACCGTAACTGTCTTAAAATAATAGCCTTCTGAAATAAGTACACGTGCTTTTTTTTTTCTTGACACGAAATGCTGAAGAGGAGAACGGGCAGCATGTGAAAAGGTTTTAAACTTTTCCCACAAAATATAAGAGGAATGTAAAACTGTTCAATATTTTATTTATTTTTATTTATTTTTTAGGTTTAACCGTGACCTGATTGTTTGATTTCTATGGAGTTTTGCTGGTTTGCAATCTGTACCATCTTGGCGTTCATACCATGGATATCAGCAGAAGAAAAGTTGTTATATCAAACACCAAATGGAAATGATTGGGGAGGCTGGGAAACTACCACTAATGGACTTTCTTCTTCCAATGTAATTAAACTAGTCTTTTGTTGTTTTACTCAGTATCCAGATTATAAGCATCCCATTTGTCAAAGAGCAGCTTTTTTTATAGTGGTCATGTAGGGTGCATCATAGCAACCCTCCCTCACTCTCAAAGGACACCCCCGTACGTCGGGCACCTCTCTTAAAGTGCAACGGACTCTTAAGTGCTGTTTTCTGCCCGTATGCCGTGTTATTTTACGCTCATTTGTTTTTTGTATTTCTAATTTGCATGTGCTGAGCACCATACTTTTTTGTTTTATCAGTAAGCGATTGACTTTTCGTACCTTAGTATTAAAGTACATTCTTTATTTTCATCCGCTGACTAACAAGTTTGTCTCTTTCTTTGTTTATTTTCAGTGGAATTACGTTACAGGGTCCAATCATTATACATTGTGTAATTCGTTTCCACAAGAATCGAAAAATTGGTTACGAAGTACACTAATTGATGTTAAAAGTATTGATAGAGTGACCGTTTCCGTCAGGTACACAATAACTTCCTTTTGTTCCAGTCGTCCCAACACGTTTTGTACGGAAAATATTGGAGTCTATGTATGGGAATCCGTGTCACAGGTCACAACTGAGTTGATACCAGATCCCCTGACCAGCAACAGTTCTTACCGAGAAATTGCCACTATCCGCGGTCAAGCTAGCGGCCAAACCATCTCTTTAGCACTTCAGCTAACAAAGAGATATATTGTTCTTGGATTTCTCGATCAAGGCGGCTGCAAAATTTTGTCTTCCGTCAGGATTACTTATAGCATTTGTCCCGAAACAATACTCCACGACAGTTTGGTCAAATTACGGGAAACAGTAGCTCCTTCAGGTGTCTTTGAGTCCATCATAGTGGAAGGGACATGTACTGCAGACTCATTCCATGTTCAGGGAAGTTTGAATGTTACGTGTGAAAGCAGTGGTCAGTGGAATGTTAGTCAGTTTAAAGGGAAATGCGTCTGTATTGAAGACAGGGAAAATGTTGGAGGGACATGTACAGGTATGTCAAGATATCGATATGCTAGTTACTTGTGATATCGGGTAGTTATAGGATGATGGACATATGCTAGCCTGCGTCGTAGACTTCATCTAACTCCGATTAGTAACGGAGAATCGTTTTGAACTTCCCTTCAAGTTGATTGGAGAGGCTAATCATGCATGGCGCGTACTCAAATCCCGGTTCCGATCCACAGCTGGGGGGCCCAGCAGGAGGATTTCGGCCGTGTTTCGCGGACATACTTAACAAGAGGTTTAGTTCCGTCTGTGACAAGGCCAGGCATGTGCTAGTTAATGGATATTTTTACCATCAATCTTCAGGGGTCTCTCATGGAAATGTGGGCTTGCCTCCAAATTTGAAGCTTTTGCGCCCTTAAATTTAAAGCGGTTATCGCTTGTACTGTTTAGTGGACAGGGAAATCGTCGGGAAAAAAAGCAATGGGTCAGTGTATTCCAAGCGTGCCCATCCCCCCTGGGCATTTGTCGAGCATTTGTCATCTTGCCGGTCCGGCTGAGTATAAAAGTGGAACGGGGACATATGGGGACGCGTGTGTAGGAACTTGGGACTTGGGGACGTGAGACGAGGGACTTAAGGACATCAAGTGTGGGAAGCGGGGACGTGTGGGACGGGGACGCGGGGACGTTAAAAACAGGGACGCAGAGGACGCGGGATATGAATGATTATCGCAAAAGTCAAAGGTAAATGCGATATCTCTTTATTCCTTAAAATGTGTTATTTATGGCCTTTATATTATGGTCAACATTAGATTTCATCCTCCAAAACCACCTTGGACACCTTATGATGTTTACACAAAATATTTCTTTATAATAGGAGAAAGCGCACTGACTATCGTTATTAGGTTTAGGGTTGATCTCCACTGTTGCGTAATTTTCCCATGCGTACGTGCGTAAGATTTACGTTCGCAAATAAAATAGAGGCAATGTATGAAAGGTCGCACGTAAGCGTAAAAGTAGAATCTCGCTCAACTTCGCGTTTGATCTCAACAATTTACATCTTGCCTCTATCTCATTTACGTGATTAAAATTTACTTGCGTTAACGTGCATAGCCAAAACCGCGTCAGTGGAAATCAACCTTTAACTGTTAGCAAGCATTTACTGTTAGGTTTGCAACCAAAAATATGCAAAACAAAATAAATATTGCTACAATCCCTCGTGGTTTAGTGGTACAGGCGATGGATTCTTCGGAGCTGACTCTTCGGGGTTCGAAGCTCGCTTATGCCACTTAATTTTTTATTTATTTTGAATCGAATGCTGCTATTCTAAATAAATTTTGGCCACCGCAACCCGCCCTACCTTACTTTGGTCTCCAATATTCCATCAGCAAGAAGACCAGGACAACGGTTTCACTTTCTTCAATGCAGGGGATCTTCACCGAGTCTTCGCTTCGCAAACAGGCATGGAGGGACCCTAAGGAGGGTATGGTGGGTTGCCTTCACGAAAACATATTCACGAGAAAAGTGACTGATATGGCATTTACCTCCGACTTTTTCAATAATCATTATCGTCCTGCGTCCCCTGCGTCCCTAGTGTTTGAAGTCACCGCGTCCCCATCTCACTTATATACACAGCCTGCTGGTCCCGGTGGTGGGGATTTGTCAGAAAACTAAAAATATTTAAGCAATAGAAAACGTTTTCTGTGTTTGCATAGGCTGATATAAACACGAGAGGGGTGGGAGAATTCGAGACAGTTATGCAAACCCGAGACGAAGTCGAGGGTTGTGTTGTTTGAAAAGTTTAAAAGGAAATACATTGGCGCGTGAATTTTCGAGGCAGAAAGGCCTAGAAACACTCGATATATTTGAAAGCTAATACAAAACTTTCGTGTATTGTATAATCAATGCGACAATTCAACGGTTCCATACGTGCGAGTTTGATCAGATTATTACAGATAATTTTCAATAAATATGGTCTTTGCAGCTTATTTACTGGAAAATGCAATGTCGGTGTTGTCCCGGCGTAAGGCATTTGCACGGTATTTTTAAGCCCCACCGTGGGGTTTTAGTACATGTATGATCGCCCAGCCCCACCGTGGGGCATTGTTTGCAGCTTTTCCAAAACAAAATGATAAATGCCCGACAACTGCCTGGAGGGAGTTGGAGGGTGAGGTATGGGCACGCCCGACCCATAAACTTAAAAAGAGGCATAAGCTCTTATAAACACTTATCAAGAACGCAAACTTGAGCGTAAATCTGTAGTCGAGTTTGAAACAAATTTTACCAAACTGTTTATATGTTTTGGAGGCAAGGGTAAAGAGATTGCCCCGCGACCGGTTACTGTGAAAGTAGCAGACAGCCTGCGTTGTAGTCAGCCCACGGTGTAGAATGTCAGCGATGTGGCGACATAGCAGGCAAAGTTTTAAGATTATAATACAGTCGAACCTCCACGTGCGACTACCTCTCGCAGGTGACCACCTCTCGCAGGCGACCACCTTGCCAAAAACACCCAAAATGTCCTTAGTCAAAGCCTTATACTGGAACCTCTTGTAAACGACCACCTCCCGTAAGCGACCGCGCCCACTTTTTCGGCTGACAGCTTTACAATTTTCTATTGCTAAGCTTTAAATCTCCGCTAAACTGCCACTTGATACATGGTCTTATTAAACAGTGAAGTACATTCATTTGTAAAAGTTGACAAAAAGGAATTTATTATTTGGCTGTCACAATTGTCTCAACATCTATGACTGAGTCTATTAGTTCGATTTATAACTACAGTATTAAACATTACCCTTAAGAAGGATTCAGATTTCCAGGTTTCATTTTAAGAAAAAGAGTTTTTTGTTCTTCAGACATTTTAGAAGTCACTTACTCAAGTAACATTTTTCAACCACAAATTTATAACGCCCAAATTTAGTGCATTTCCGAAAATGAACTGTCACATAGAATAGCTAAATGATTGTGTCAATAAGACTGCCAGTAATTGGCAGGAGAAAGTAAACTTTCATTGTTTTTTAGAATAAATATACCCTGACTCCATTCTAGGTTGACTTAACAATTGCGCTCTTGCGGTGCTACTCTCGTAAGCGACCACCAAGCCTTTACATTTTGGGTGGGAGGGGAGGTTCGACTGTATGTATATTGCATTAGAGTAAGTGAACGTTCTTCTAAATTATAATTACTATTTTCCCTTTATTTCAGCTTGTTCACGGGGAACTTACAACGACGCAAAGGGACTTAACTGTACCGGTGTGTAATCAGTTATTTTTCCTTTTTTATGGGCACTTTTCGTTCAACATTTACGGTAATGATCAATTAATCAATCAATCAATCAATCAACCAACCGAGCAACCAACAAACTAACCAATGAATCGACCGATGTGTATACAATTAATCAATTGATTCACTCATGTCAATAGTTTTGTACATGTAAGAGGCGAATCCTAAAAATAAGCAAAAGATTAAAGTTATAAATAAGAGATTTCTTTATTTCATTATTGGCGGAATTAAATCTCTTTTTGTATTTTTCCTTTTACTTTCTTATTTAGCCGTCCCATCGCACCCGAGAAATGTTGTTACAATTTTTGTCAACCAAACTTCAGCTACCATAAACTGGATGCCTCCCAAGATAACTGGTGACCAAGTATTCTACGAAGCTAAATGTCAACGCACTTGCGAATTTGATGGCAAGGACTGTACTGAAGAAACTTGTGGTGGTAATAACAATGCAGGGTTCGTATTTATGAACAAAAGGCACGCCACTACACTGACGATTCCGGGGACAACAGGTTTGCTTTCCCCATTTGTGAACTACACTTGCAACATCGTGGCCAAGAACAGAGTCAGTGAGGTAGCCGCAAGAAAACACAAGGTCGAAGCAAGAAGCACCACAATAATCTTCAAAACAAACGGTTCCCGTAAGTGACTGTGATGGTTAATGATGTGTGGGTACGGAAAAAAGTCTCGATCTTCTATATTCTTTTTGGGGAGTATGTATAAGTTCAGAAACCGCTAAGGCAGCGATGACACGTTTTTTCCACCGTCCGGTGTATTGAAATTTAATGTCGTTGCTATGGTATTAGTAGTGTTCTTGTTAATACATTTATAGGGAGTTTAAGCAGCGACGTTTTTGAGTGACGCACATCAAACGGAAGTAGACTATTTGCACTCTTGAGCCGTGATTTTGAACAAATGTTTGGGCGGATCGTCTTGACAATACAAATATGGTAGCGTCAAGGTTTATTAAAAGAGAAAAAGGCTTGACGTGCGTCGCGCGTGCGTGCGTCGTGCGTGCGTCTCTGCTTAAGCTCCCGAAATTTGCTTTGGTCACGACAGTTCCTGGTGCGCCAGAAATGTTTGTCCAGCAAGCGGGAGTCAGTGTTACCGTGTTGTCATGGCAACTGAAGTGCAAAAATGGCATAATAAAGAACTACACAGTAACGTATTTCATTGTGGGTGACAATTCTGATAAAGAAGTTTTGACCACAACAAAGACAGAACTACGGATCGAAAAATTAGTGCCAGGGAAAACGTATGAATTCCAGGTAAGAAATGTAGTATTCAACTGCATCTGATCGGGTTACAACCCTCGGTTAATACTTGATAACCAGCTAGAGCGAACAAAATTTGGAAGAATTGTTTGTAGCCCCTTCCACCACTCTGAATCTTTTCTTTTTAGTCATTGTAATAGCAAACGAGTAGTAGAAAAACCACGCTATTGTTGATACGCAATTTTTATTTTGTTTTGTTTTTGTCGTAGTGGTAAGATGACATGAAATCTCTCTCGCCTCTGATCTTAAGCTGGACGTTAGACCGGAAGTTTACAGGCAGCCTATTTTTTTTTTTGTGTAGATTGCTGCAATAAACAACTTTGGTACTGGACCAAACGGCGTAGAGAGGTTCGAGATTCCAAACGGTTTGATGGATGACAAGTCCCTTGGAAATGGTCTGTGGTTTGAACATCGCATGTTTTTACTTCGGTTGGAGACTTCTAAAAGTACTGGGCCGGGTTGTTCGAAGCTGGGTTAAGGTAACCCATGGTTAGTGGAAAATTTAACCTCAAAAATGGGAGCTAACAAATTTAGTTTAATTCTCTTTGCCTACAATTTAACCCTGGGTTAGCGCTAATCGTCGTTCCAACAACTGGGCCCTGACATTTTAAGAGAGTACATACCCAAAGAAGCTAAACTCATACCTAAATTAACGGAGTTGTTGCTTATAATCAAACACCGCAGTGTATTCATATTTCAGTCATGGCTTCCTATCATCACCATCACCATCCATCATCATCATCATCATCATCATCATCATTATCTTTAGTTATAACATTGATGTCCCGCTGACTGTCGTGATTGTTTCCTTGTCTATTTTCAACATAATAGTAACTAGCTCGAAAGCCAAGACGGTTAAAAGTTGATATACGTACACATGTTATACTTCAGGCTATCTAATGGATTAATGAACACTTTGTTCTTACTGTATACATAGATTATTGCATTGACCGGTTTCTTTTGTAATGTTCAGCAATACAGGGGTGCAATTTCAGCATTCATAGAACCATGTAATGGATTAATGAACGCTTTGTACTTACTGTATACATAGATTATTGCATTGACCGGTTTCTTTTCTAATGTTAAGCAATACAGGGGTGCAATTTCAGCATTTATAGAACCATGTAATGGATTAATGAACGCTTTGTACTTACTGCATACATAGAGTATTGCATTGACCGGTTTCTTTTTAATACAGGGTATTATTTATTCAATAAATTATTATTTATTCGATAAATAATACAGCATTTATAGAACCGTATATTTGGACGGAGCCCTTCTTTCCTCGTGATGATCGAGTGTTTCCCCAAATTTACATAGCTGTAATAAATATTCTGATGATCTTTTCTTCTATGACCTTTTCACACTGGAAGGCCTGTCATTCAAGGCCAAGATGGTCATTGCCAGCGTTGCAGGAGGCAGTGGTTTTCTATTAATCATTCTCGTCATCGTCATCGCCATGCTTCGTTTTAAAAGGTAATTCTTAACATTTTTGTCTAATAAAACCTGGCCACAGTCGACTAGCAATGTAACCAAAATGTAGTAAAAAATTTGCTCTGTTTGTCTAAATCTTTACCTAAACCAGTTTCTTAGGATGTTAATTATGTTAACTTTTAAATTAAATTCTAGTTTTGGTACTCAAAGGTGAATGATACGGAAAAAACATATTTAAGCAAAAAGCATTCTTACCCACACATGTATCTTTGTCCTTATTGTTTTCTTTTATTTTTCTCCTTTCTTTTTCTTCAGGGGTAATGTAACAAATGAAGAAACCCACAATGTACCTTTTAAGAAGCAAGGTATGGGAAATAAATGATTTTTCCCATCTTCAGCGTTTATTCAGACAAGGGAGATCAGATTACGTTTTATCAGAATTAGAAAATATATATATATTGTGAAAGGTTTCAACCCAGGAGTCTTTTCAAAAGTAGGTTGAGTTTGATCGTCCGGGTGAACGTAGTCCTGAATAGGACTGTTGTTGTTGACAGTGACTGACGTTTCGACAACCTGTGCGGTAGTCATCTTCAGAGTCAAAGTGAGTTGTATCACGTCAGTCTTGACATTAGAAAGCAGGCGTCGTAGAGTGGTTATGGGACAAAGACAAACAGGAGGACAGACAGGGAGCAGTATACAAGATCAAATGCTGCGACTGCCCTGGAGGCTTCTTACATTGGTGAAACCGGCAGAAACCTTAGCACGCGACTGACCGAACACAAACGAACGACGAGGAATGGTGACGTCAACAATCACATTGCTGAGCATCATTTACAGACGAAACATCAAATTGACTGGGACTCTGCGACATGTATAACGTATTCTACAGACTACTATCAACGTCTTACTTTAGAAAGCTGGTTTACTAACTTAGAACAAACGCCATTGAATCGTAGCCAACAGTTACCAGCGCCGTACAAACGACTTATTGACCAGATCAAGCAAAACTAACTACGAGAGAACGACTGGAGAACTGACAATTTGACTAATAATAGACGACTGTTTAACTGTGACAATAGACGGATCGAAACGCACCAATTACTGATTAAGAGTCTTCATAGCCAATAGCATCACGGCTTAACTGACAGACGACCAATAACATCGTGACGTCATTGACCAATCAGATCAATAACCAGAGTATAATACCATCAACTGACGTGATACAACTCACTTTGACTCTGAAGATGACTATCGCACAGGTTGTCGAAACGTCAGTCACTGTCAATAACAACAGTCCTATTCAGGACTACGTTCATCCGGACGATCAAAGTCAACCTACTTTTAAAATATATATATTAAAAAAAAAAAATCGAAGTAACTGTTTTCTTTAATTGACATGAAATTCTTTTTTAATTCGAACAACGTTTTTCAGTTGAAGTGAATTTTTTTATCGAAATTAGGTGCTTTTTACTCGAAATTTTGATTGTAAATAGGATTTTGTAGTTTGTTTTCTTATCAAGAGAAGATTATTATTATAATTATTAATATTATTATTATTATTATCATTATTAGTGTAATTATCATAATTATTATCATCATTAGTATTTAACACTTATTCCATGCACGAGTGCTAGTTGGGCTGATAATAATCTCATATCCCACGATCGCGAGTGGAATAATTGTTTATTATAAATACCCACAAAATATCAAGAATTCTTCCCGAATCTATTTGTAAAACAACCGATTTTCAGCTTGTTTTAATTTAGAGCAGACGCGTACAGTTACCATATTTGGAGATGTTTATTATATGGCTTCTTCCTGTTTGGGAGACCGGAAACAAGTGCAGGACGCACGATTTGACAGTCGGTTGACAGGTGTCAAAAAGAAAGTTTTTATTGGCGCACGAAAACAATAGCACATAACAAAGGCTTTCCGAGAAAGTAAAAACAAATTCGCTATGTTAAAAAAGTTTATTCGGTCAAAACTACGAGCACTGTAAGTTTTAGCTCTTTAATGTAACGCTGGAGTATTTTGGAAACTGGGCACTGTGTCTTTCTCGAAGTTATTTCCATCTTTCCTCCGTTGGTCCTTGTAAAAAAAAAAAACACTGAAAAAGGCAAAGAAGCTTTTCAAGGTAAGTTTGTTGTCATTGTTGAAGGATTCGCTCGTTAATTTTTCCGGGAAAACCTCTCGAATTTCTGCCAGTTCATTCTCGTCTTCAAGTGTAATCTGCGTTAAAATTTTCAAACACGGACCATATTTTCTTCGAAGGAAAGGTTACGATTCAGTTTCTATATCAGCTTGGTTCTCGTGCAAACAAAGCTAGGTTAAAATCTGGAAAGGCAAAGTCAACATCCCAGTCCTCAGGGTTTACAGACATATTTTTACCTATATTCGGTCAAAACTAGGAGCATTGTAAGTATTCACTCGCCAATGTGACGCTGGAGTCTTTTGAAAACTGGACATTGTGTCTGGCTCGGAGTCGCTTCTATCTTTCTTTTGTTGGTCTTTGGAAAAACACTGTAAATGACAAAGAAGCTCGTCAAGATGATCGGGTGCAGGCCTCTTTGTTATCATATTTGTCGAAGGTATTACTCATTTTCTCTTAGGCAAAACATCTCGAATCTCTGCCAGTCGATTTTCGTCTTCTTAACTGTGTACTACGATAAAATTTTCAAACACTGTCTAGAATCGTCTTCGATAAGATTACGAGTTAGTTTCTTCATCGCCTTCGTTCACAAGTAAACACAGTTTAAAATGTTGAAGGACAAAGCCAAAATCTAAGTCCTCAAGGTTGATAGACGTCTTGTAACTTAATTTCAACCTTTTTCTGAGGTAAAGAGATTTAGAGCTCCGAAATGAGAATTTTCGTTGAAATTTTGGTCCGTATAGCAAGTTACGGACTGCAAATTGACCAATCGCATGGCGAAAACAGACTCAGCCATATAATAATGGCTCATATACCATGATGGCTAAGCCAATCAGAGCTCTAGAATTGCAGTATCCAATGATTCAATTTTTAATAATAATAATAATTATTATTATTATTATTATTGTATTATTACTATAATTATTATAAACGTTTATTGATAAGAAAGCTAACCACAAAATCCTGTTTACAATTTTCATCATCATTATCGTCATGAAAATACATATTATTATTATTATTATTATTATTATTATTGTCATATCTCTACTCCACTACTACCAAAATGTTTTCTCAAGTTTTAATGTAGTATTTAATGTAATATTATATCTTTAAGGGAGGAAGTACAGTTACCCAACAGGGGAGTTTAACATGGATGTCGTAGAAGAAGGAAACGTAAATCATGAAATGAATCATGCTCAGTATATGGAGATTAGTGAAATGCATTCCTTTGAGCTGAAACGCGATGACGTTAAATTCGAAAGATTATTAGGAAGCGGTAACTTTGGTGAAGCATATAAAGCCAAAATGGGTAACGACAAAGTGGCTGTGAAATCTCTTAAAGGTAACACCTGTTATGTTTTCTTGGCACTATATATGATCCCTAGGGAAAAGGCAATTTTTCTGGTGACACGCGTTCCAAGACGTATTACTGATTAGCGTTATCGTTATATTTATCGTTATCATAAACATGGAATGCCTTATAATCATCTGTTTTGATACTTCCATCTTTGGACCATTCTGTCAGGTAATTTCAAATTCCTTAGTTTCTGTTTAATTGTTCACGTTCTATATATTAAAATTCTAACATGATTTCGAGGCTTTGTGGCAATTTTTCTATATTTAGTTTGGTGTTGTTATTGCTTAAATCTCTTCTGGGAATTGCGAGACAATGGAGTCGTAAAAAAAGGAATTTTGACCTTAAAGCCTAGGAGTCGTGTTAGAATTTTAATGTATTGAACTTGGGCTATTGGACTGGTTGGGGCATTTACGCGCCAATGCATAAATTATTGTCTTTTGTAGTAAAATATAAGTGTGTAGTTTATATTGCTTGGTCACTTAATGTCAGTTCAAAGAA
>JBBMOI010000008.1:9597500-9635000 GCA_038088405.1 Porites divaricata | reverse complement strand
TACGAATATCAAATAATATCATATACAGGTGATACAACTGTTGCAATGAGTAGAACTACTCTGATGACCACGTTTAAATGAAAACAAACAACAGCACTACTAAAAGAATCTGTTCCTCTTTTGCTTTACTTTTGCAGGTGGTCGTATGGAATTGTCCTGTGGGAGGTTTTCACAATTGGTAATTAACTATGGATCAATTACTGTGACATTAGCTCAATTCCTGGTGGAAAAAGTATATTGTCTAGTTAATATAATTATTTTGTTTTACAGGAGACTCTCCGTACCCCCGCTTCAAGGCCCGAGAAGTGGCGTCTTTGCTTGAAAGGCAATATCGAATGCAGCGGCCGGTCGATATCTCTGAAGAACTGTGAGTTTTAATGATTATTATTGTCGCTATCGTTATCGTTGCAGTTACCATTAATGTTTTTGTCATCGTTTTCATTATTATTTCTATTATTTTCATTCGAGAGATAGATAGTGTATTTATATAACTTTGCAACCCAAGAGTTGAAATAAGTCACATTCACATAATAAAAAATGTAGAATTAAAACCAACACATTAAATCCTTTCACAATTATAAAGATAAAAACTATATCATTCTACAAATGGAACAAATCCTTTTAATTCTTTTTTATGAATTAATATTTGATATCTTCTCTACATTGTAGAGCCTAAACTTGTATCTTCCCAGTGAGAAATACTTGTTAACTTATTTGATTGGTTACGAGGATAGATAGATTGTTGTTATGACAAGTGAGAGGGTTAGATAATTCAATGAATGGAATCTGTGCCAGGATTCATATTTATTGTATAATTATTCTTTTAATATGCATATCGAGGCGAGGAGTCTGTATGACAATAGGGAGCTTTAGCAAAGACGACGGCGACGGCAGAGAGAACGTCAAAAAAACAATAGGATTATTAAGCAAAACAACAAGTTTGCACGTGCAGCACGCTATTTTGTACATTTCTCTACCGCCTCTGCAGGACTACAACGTGAAAATGCCTAATTTCACGTTTTATGGAGGACGTAAACAAGCGACGACGAATTTTTCTTTCTCTTTCTAAACTTTAGTGCAGTCACCAAGAAATCAACTTCAGGGAAATTCGCCCACTTTTGCCATTTCAAGCGAATTGGAATAAACGAGGAAAAGTTTGAAAAAACGAGAACTCATTTTTAAAGTGACGTTCTCGCTGCCGTTGCCGTCGTCGGTGCTAAAGCTGCTTAATAGAAGTTACAGGAGGCGGTACTTCACTGCATAAAGAAATCGATCATTTGTTTTTGCTTTTGTTTTCCTTGATCATGACAAATTGACCGAATTATTCATTGGTTTGTCCGACGACGAAAGGATCAATTACATTAGACCTAGTACTTGTCCTTGTACCCTAGTGGGTACAAGGAAATAAAGTCCTTAATGCAAATCAAATAGAAAGGGTCCATAATTGTAATTTATGATTTCCTCCCCTACTATCAGCTGAGGATACCTGTATAGTTAGATATCGCAAGGTGACAGTCAAATGCCTGTATAAAATCAATCGTAATGTGTGTACACG
The DNA here is from genome assembly GCA_038088405.1 of Porites divaricata. Taxonomy (NCBI): domain Eukaryota; kingdom Metazoa; phylum Cnidaria; class Anthozoa; order Scleractinia; family Poritidae; genus Porites; species Porites divaricata. The sequence goes on along the minus strand of JBBMOI010000008.1, from coordinate 9,633,445 downwards.
CGATTTGCTTGTCAGATCAATTGACTTTCATTTATTATTATTTATTTTATTTTAATTTTTGGTGAAAAATACAAGGCAAAACTAATTTTTTTTTCTACTTTCAGATATTCCATTTTGACTGAATGCTGGGCTGAGAATCCTAAAGAGCGCCCCTCATTCCAATGGATCTGTGCTGCTGTTAAGAGATTAACCAAAGATCAAAAGGTATAGAGAGGCCTAATTAGATATCTGGTCAAATGATATACAGTAATGCCTGTGATGGCCTTCATAAAGTGGTTTTGTGATAGATACCAAGCCCAACACTATCAAGACCCTTGTAAGGAAAAGAATATTTCCAAAAACATTTCTTCCATACTCAGAGAGCAGTTATTCAGTTGCCCAGTTGTTGCGGTATTCTTGATTAACAAAACGAACACTTTTTATATCCCCTCCAGCTTTGAACAACATAATTATTTTCTATTCTTTGTAATTACTATTATTATTATTATTATTATTATTATTATTATTATTATTATTATTATTATTATTATTATCACCATTATTATTATTTATTTATTTATTGACTTTTTTAACAGGTCCACCTCAACCTGGATGAGTATAATGATGAAGATTATGTTAACTTTGATATGATTGACGAGAATCTTTAAAGCCAAAGCTTGAAAGGTCCGTCGATTGCTAACAGAAATGACCAACCAACCAAACGCCAAATAGTTCTAACATCTAGCAATTTGTAGTTGTACGTCGCGGAAGTAAGAAATATAACATTTTGTTTCCAAGATAGCTGTTTCAAAAAGTGAACAAAGTAAATATAAGTTGCAGTTAGCTATTTTCAATAAAGTTGTTCATCACTGATAAATTGATATGTTTTTAAAAACGAAGAACAGAACATAACAGAGCCATGTTTGACACTATGTGGTAGGTAATTAATGTAGACCATGCAAAACTGGATTCCGAGGATGGACCCCTACGGCACTCCAGATAAGAGAAGTTATGGCAAGCTCTTCAGATGACTGAGAATCAATGTACACTGACTGCTTTCTTCCCGAGAAGTAGTTCTTAACTAACTATGGAAGGCTTTCATCGCATACACCGTAATACTCTAATTTGATAAGCAAACTTTTATGGCCAACTGTGTCGAAAGCCTTGGCCAGGTCGATGAAAAAAGAACCAGTGACTAAGCCCTCATATCCATATTCATCAGAATCTCGTCGGCGAAATACTAGGTTACAGCCGTCGGTTGAGTGCATTCTTTTAGAACTGGATTGTGATTTACAGAGCAAGTTACGTTCGTCAACATAGCTAGCTTGCAAGTTGCTTGTGAATTAAGCGTTCTAGGACAGGGGTAGTAACTGATTCTTGGGTCATCCTTTGTACATGGTTTGCGCAGAGGGGTCACCGTCGCTATTTTCCATTCCGCAGGGATCACGCTTTGTTTGATAGACAAATTAAAAAAATGACAGACTATGGAGATATTAAGCACACCTGTAGCCTTATTTGGTTTAAATTCTTTAAGCACCTTACGAACCTCCGATACAGTGATCTTTCGTAGTTTAAAGTTTTGTGGACGTTCAAATTGAGGCAGCCATTTGAAAAATGATCGCCGGCTTGATCGATGGGCCGACCTTGGGTCTTCCGAACAAGTCAGAGACAAAGAAGCGATTAAAACTGGGTGTTACACTTGTCTGCTCTGCATTTGCCCTTACGAGGAGCAGCGCCGCTACTCTCAGATGCATTTTCGAGCAGTTGTTTTAGGTTTTCCAGGTCCAACGGGAATCTCCTTTTGTCTCCTGCAGCTGTTCATTGAAATATCTTTGTTTCCCTTTTCTGAGCTTGAAAGTCACAACATTACGTAAGCGCTTGTAAGAGCTCTAATAAAGTTCATTGTTCGTTCTCAATGCCAGCTAATGAAATTGGCCCCTTTCATTCATTAGTTGTTTTACCTCGCCTGTCAGCCATGGTACCTTTTGTCCTCTGACTCGCAAGCGGATTCTTGGGGCATAAGAATCGGCGACTTCACTAAAAAGCTCCCACGAGTCCTCAACATCTTGGAAGGAAGTTATTAATAAATAACAGCTTGTCTGTTGAGCAAGCTGGTTATTCTACTGTTCTGACCAAATTGCAGTGCAATTTCTCTTATACTACAAGAGTAGGGTGGCTTTAAAAGGAGCTTCAATATCCTGCAAGCAAAGCGTAAGGGCTGGTTCCTGCATATTAAAGCTATATATACCAGACAGCTTCTTACCTACTATTATAATGACCCTAAAGGATATGAACTGGCCACTTTTGAAGATAAGAAAGGAAAATACTGACACCTTAAGGTTGCGATCAGAGCTGGTCAATTTTTTCATAGAGCAAAAAAGGAAACCACAGGCAGCCACTGTACAGTAAAAGAGCACATAAAAAGATGAGCGGCAAGAAAACATTTGCTTAACCGCACTATGAAGTCTCCGAAACAGACTTTACTAAAAATGAGGAATAAGAGGCGTATTAGATGAGTGAGGGAAGCAAATGACTTCTAGGCATCCCAAACCCCCTTTTTTACGTTTACACAAAGGCTAGAACGCGTGTTTTTTGGTAAGCGTAAGTCAGGGCTCTTTTTCACAGTATTTTCAAGTTTAACCCTGGGACGTACACGCAAATTCATACACCAGTCGTGGTACCCGGGGGAGGGGGTTGATGGAGCCCCTCCCTAGAGTTTCTGATATGTTCAGTATTTCTAAATGATTTTACCTTTAGTGGAAAGCCTTTCATCTTCTTAACAGAATGATATGTATTTACATTCGGCGGAGCAAAACGTAGTGACAGTGACAGAGAATGTAAATACTTTCCTATTGTTATGAACGCACGTGAGCCGCTATGGCGTTAATTGTCTCTATTGTTATAAGGTTTTGATGGTTGTAATGTATTTATCTCAGCTCTCGAACTATCAACTTTTATTTGTATATCTTATACCATTCTTCCTTCGATTGATTTTTCTACCTTTAACCCCCACAGGTTGTGCGACTGCATCGGTTGGGGAATACGTTCCCAATTTTTTCCCATTGGGTTTTTTGGGTTTTCGCATCAGGCCGGCGCACGTGAGTAGTTTAGCCTGAGTGACCTTATTTAGGAATATTCTTTATTTTATATTATTCTCTGGTTATGATGTTGAACTTTGTAATCACTATGTTATTTGGACGGCATTAAACGCTCAGGCTCCATAGTTCGAGCTGCACACACATTCCCGTCTCTTTGTCGTGAATATAAATAGGAAGCATATTTTATGGGTGGCGGCGCTGCTGGAGGCCTTTGGCGTGACCAATAATGGTCGCCACCTTGGATTTTACCAAGAATTAGAAATCAGGTTAAAACCGCGAGAAATGGCATTCTTTTTGTTCTTGAAACTGGACGAAACAATTGATTTGCACCAAATTTTCTCTGGTGCTAGTTTGTGCAAACTGAGGGATAAATCTGTGCAAATGTGGTAAATGTCACATGTGCATAGCTATTTACATTGGGATGTAAATAGGTATGTAATCAAATCCCATTTTCCGTCAGGATACATTGCGTTTTCCCGAATTTTGGTCAAACTGGCCGCATCCCAAAAAATACCCTTCCAGACCAAAAAATCACCAGAGGCCAATTCTTGTCAGATACAGAAAGCACAGGAAATGACCTCTAAATGTCAGAAAAACAGCAATGAGCTCAGTTAAAGTTTGGAATCCTCCACGGTGTAATCTACGCGTTCTATCGCGAGAAATAGAGTAATTGGAACAAAATTGTACATGAATGAAACAATACCGATCGTTTGGAAGTTGTTAGCCGTCCTTAAGTCTCTAAATCGTTGTTATGTTGAAGATATACTTTAATCTACCTAAACATTGGAAAACACATGTACTAGGATTAAATAGAATCCCGGAAAAGGTTCTACTGAATAACGAACCTCAAAGGTGTACAAAGGAGGACCGTAACTGTTCTAAAATAATAGCCTCCTTGCATAAGTACAAATGCTTTTTTTTTCTTGTCACGAAATGCTGAAGAGGAGAATTTGCAGTATGGTAAAAGGTAAAAGAGGATAGTAAAACTGTTCACCATTTTATTTATTTATTTTTTTTTTGGGGGGGGGGGGGGGGGGGTTAACCGTGACCTGATTGTTTGATTTCTATCGAGTTTGCTGGTTTGCAATCTGTAGAAGAAAAGTTGCTATATTAAACACCAATTGGCAATCGTTGGGGAGGCTGGGAAACTACCACTAATGGACTGTCTTCTTTCAATGTAATTAAACTAGTTTTTTGTTGTTTATTCAGTATCCAGATTATAAGCATCCCATTTGTCAAAGAGCAGCTTCCTTATGGTGGTCATGCAGGGTGCATCATAGTTACCCTCCCTCACACTCTCAGAGGATACCCCCGTAAGTCGGGCACCTCTCTTAAAGTACAACGGACTCTTAAGTGATGTTTTCTGCCCGTTTGCCCGTGTTATTTTAAACTCATTTGTTTTTTGAACTTCTAATTTGCATGTGCTGGGCACCATACTTTTGTTGTTTATCAGTAAGCGATCAACTTTCCGTACGGCGACCAATAGTGCAAACATACATTCATTAGCGCGAAAATACGAACATTTGCGCATAAATCACATTCAATAACGATTTTTGCATTTTAATCAACAATCAATAACACTTTCGGCCATTCATATGCGTTATTCGGCATACAGAAGAGAAAAATATACTTTCATTAACGCCAACATCAAAGTCATTAACACCATCTTGAAAGTCAATAGGGACAACAGACAAACATTAAAGTGCAAACGCTATTCATTAACATTTTTATGACACTGTTTGCTATTCAATAGCATTCCTGGACAACTTTACGATGGATAAGACAAACATTAGAGCACTTGCACTATCAATTGAGCGTTTTTTACATTTAATATGCAAAAATCAATTTTCAATTAAATAATACCAATTCCGAAGAAATTGGTCTGAATTTTTACTCTACCCCAGTGGTTTAAAGAATCACACTGTACTGCGCCACTGTATGGTCGACGACTGCGGCTTTACACATTTTGCTGTTCATTACGAGAAAATACGCATTCATTTGCGTGAAACGGCGACCAACAGCGCGAAGATACATTCATTAGCGCCACAAAACGAACATTTGCGCATAAATCACATTCAATAACGATTTTTGCATTTTAATCAACATTCAATAATATTTTTGGGCATTCATTTGCGTCATTCGACACACTCTTAGCTTCAATTCTCTTGAACAGAAAATATATTCTTACGAGAAGAATATTGTTTCTGCTAAGAAGAATTTAGATCTTCAGATTCTTCGTCCCCAGAGGAGAATTATAATTCTGTGCAGAAGAATGATTATTCTCGAGACAAGAATCCTGGTTCTTCCCCCAAGATTAAGAATTCTTTTTAAAAGAAACTTGTCGTTGTTGGTTCTTTTCGGAAGAATTCGTATTCTTTTCGCGAGACACAAAGTTCTTTTGAGAAGAATCTCAGTCTTAAGGAATCTTCTCGGAAGAATCGTTCTCGAGACAAGAATCCTAGTTCTTCCCCCAAGATTAAAAATTCTTTTTAAAAGAAACTTGTCGTCGTTGGTTCTTTTCGGAAGAATTCGTATTCTTTTCGCGAGACACAAAGTTCTTTTGAGGAGAATCTCAGTCTTAAGGAATCTTCTCGGAAGAATCGTTCTCGAGACAAGAATCCTAGTTCAGTAGTTATAAGAGGATGCTTTACGCCTAACTTTTACCCCTGATTAATTTCTGTCATTTCCTGATTAACTCTGTCGTCCAACCACTTAGTCCAAAAATGACAGAAATTAATCAGAGTTTTTTTCAATTTTTCCCAAATATTCTACCTAAAAAAATCTAAAAAATCCGATTAATTTTGCAAATTTTGGAAATTGCGGAAAAAGACAGAAATAATAGCTCGCCCTGCGGGCTCGCGGAAATGACAGAAATTAATCAGGGGTAAAAGTTAGGCGTAAATCATCCTCTTATAACTACTCAGGAGAGACTCTGAGATATCACAGACAGTGTGGAGTGGATGGGGAATTTACAGGCAATTCATCTTTTTATAGGTTTTGGGGAGGGTGGGTGGGTCGATTATAGAGTTTTGACAGGGATGCACATTTTAATCTCTTATGATTATATTATTTTATGACGTCAATACATTCCAGAGTTCCCTAACAATTTCGATTGCTGAAAGTAAACACAAAATCTATTTTCAGTTTTGCTGGTTGTTAGGGAACTCTGGAATGCAATCTATTGTTTTCCATGAAACGTGAGGTTATTTTTGATGAGATCATAATCGGGGATTACCCTACAAAAATAATCTAGATCGGGGCTATGGATCATTTTATTAAATAATTATATAATTATATAATAAAATGGGGTACGATCACTTTTTTCATTTTATTAAAGATGATTTAATTGATCCTAATAGTGCTTTTATACAAAATGTGGATAATTTTCTGTTTTGTATTTATTTTAATTACTTTGATAGATATGACAGTAAAATTAAGAAAGAAAGAAATAGACTTTTAGCTGATTTGTTTAGGTTTATTAAAACTCCATTAATGGGGGGAGTAGAAATGGGAATGGATTTTGGGTATAAAAAGATAAATTTAAATGAAGAATTAGAAAAATTACTAAAAGAAAAAGATGAGGAGAAAAGGAAACTAAAATTAACATGTTTATGTATAAATTTTAAAATGTCACTTAAGTATCCTAATGTATTGGATGAATTAATAGATTTAAAATTTAATTGCTTAGAAATGAATTATGCTGAAATGCAAATTGACTTAATTTTATATTGTATTTTAGTAAATGGATTGAGTAAAACAAAAGGTGAAAAATTTGATATGATAAAGGTGGCAATGGAGCCTTTAACAAAAATATTAAAGGAGATTTTTTGTGAGTTTGATAAGAATGAATTTCTTAAAGAAAGAACCTTTATTTTCCCTTTAAGGTCACCTGGAGGTACTCATGATGAATTTTATATTATTAATTACAATGATGACTTGTTAAGAAAATATGAAAATGAAGATAGAGATATTGAAAGTGATAAAAATGATATAAAGATTATGTTTTTACATACAGCTACTAATAAGGATAAAGAAGATAAAAGGAAATTTAAATATTACAGTATTGTTTTAGATGAATCTTTACATGGAGATGGGGTAGAATACAAACTTTAAAAATGATTTAAAAGAATTATTTTTATAATAAAAAATGCAGTTGTCAAGTTACGATCACCTCACACCAGAAAATATTATTTTTAAAGAAGCCAAAGAATTCAAAGTAAAGGATAGCAAAATCAAATACAAACGAATACCAATTGAAGTCAAGTATCCAAATGGAAAGAAAGGAGCTTTGGTAATTGAAACTCCACTTCTTTTTTCTTTTGGAGTAAGTGAAAAGAAAAACCAAGAAACAGGAAAGTTAGTTGGTTATAGTATTCCAGTTTGTCTCTGGAGTAAAGATAGTGAACCAAATGAAAAGGAAAAAGCATTTTTTGATACTTTGAATAATATCAGGGAATTATGTTGCAAACATCTTGAAAGTGAATATGGACCTGACAAGGCATCAACCCTGTCTTCACCTTTTTATTACAAACAGGTTGAATATACTGATAAAAAAGGAAAAAAGAAAACACGAAAAGATGAGTCAGCTGCTCCAGTTCTTTATGCAAAACTTATTTACTCAGAAAAATCAAAGAAAATACTTTCTCTATTCAATACCAAGGCGAAGAAAGCTTTGAATCCTTTAAAATATGTCGATCAGTACTGCAATGTCAAAATGGCATTGATAGTTGAAGGAATATTCATAAGTAATACTGTAACATCTTTACAAATAAAAGTTCATGAGTGTTATGTAAAGTCATTGAAACCTCGAGAATCTTTACTAACAATAACTGAGAAAGAAGGTGATAGTGATAGTGATAGTGATACTGTGACTGATGAGAATGCCACTATTGAAGAAATAGTTTTATAACATAGCGCGCGTGCTTGCCCTATATAAGTCCTATTGAGCCGCTATGAACAAAATCTTTATTTATGCACGCCCGTGCGTAAATAAGATGACGTCAGCAATTTTTTCACATGGCTGCAGAGTTTCTGTCCTGTTAAGCTGCAGTGCAGTTTTCCTTCGCCTTAAGACATGGAAGAAACCAGCGACGAGCTGCCCAATTTTTCTATCGGCATTGACCTTTTACGTCCTGATCCGAGAGCGGCTGCAAAAATAAAGCCGAATTCAAAAAAACTCGCAAGTTGTGCGTTTCGCAAATCTGTCGGAAGACCGTCTGCAGCAAATTTTGGCCGAGAGACATTCACTGGGAACAGAAAAGACGGCAATTGGTCATTAACAACAATTAAAGGTAAAATTTACGTTTTTACTGTTGTTTTTAAATTTGTTATGCACTTTTGTTATCGCCGAACAATCCGACTAAATCAGGAAAATTTCTGTTGCAATAACAAGACAAATTACACAAGAAGACATAGTAATTTTTTTGCTCATAAAAACAACTGCTGGCAGGTCTTCTCAAGTAGCCGTAATGACCGGCCATTGTCGTAAATGAATGTAAAGTAGAATGACAGTCGTCTTCGCCAAAAATAGAAGTTTTCTGGATTTCGCCGAGCAAAACATAAACATCCTCTCAGCGCCGGATCCAAACCATGCTCCACGACGTGTTACGAACATGCGAGTATTTTAACTTCAGACGGTGGACTTTAAGACACTTTTGTCTTTGTTTCTACTTAGTTTCAATTAATCGTTAACGAATAAATAAGCAAATTTTCGTTCTCAGTTTTACAGAAAGAATTTTCTTTCAAACTAGGCGATTGTGGCGTGTTTGTAACCAGCCAGTAGAAGCGTTTGTTTTTCTGTGGCGCGCGTCACGAGAATTTTTCAGTTAAATAAAAAAGCAAGCATTTTTGTCAGCTATGTTATAAAAGAATTTGCTCATGCTTTTAGCTGTGCGTATATCGAGTTATTGATGCACTTGCGAAGTTTGGAGAGCACTCAAGAAGCTAGAGTTGCACTCGGCTATCGCCTCGTGCAACTCTTACGCATCTTTCGTGCTCTCCAAACTTCCCGCGTGCATCAATAACTCGATATACGCACGCTAAGCATGAACAAATTCTTAAATTTCTGATAAGGAGGAAGAAACTGAATAATAAGATTTATTTTTAATACAAAATTTGTATTAAAAATCAACCAAATCCTTGAAACTCACCCATGAGTTAAATTTATCAGGGTATCCACTCCATTTTACTAATGCCATTTTTTTCTTGTTATCTCTTCTGATAACTTTTTCTATTCTAAAAGTCTGCTGTTTTGCTTTTTGTAATTCTTGTTCGTAAAAAGATCCTTTTATTGATTCTCCCATCAGATCAACAATTAAATACGTAACAGGTTTTGTTGCTTTAATTTTATCAATCACGAATATCTCCTCTGTCCAGTTTGGTGTGTAACCTTTATCAAATACCTTTCTCTTATACTTTGAAATTCTAACATGCTCACCAATCTTAAACTTTGGTTTGCCAGGTTTCAAGTAAATAGAATCACCATACAAATTAGACCAAACTTTTTTTTTATTCTTCTTTTTACTCGCTTCAACAGGAGTCATTTTAATACTAGAATGTCTCGTATTATTGTAATCATTAACCAGTTTATCTATCTTATCCGCGTAAACAGTGTTGTTATTCACAGTAAACATTTTCCACATTCTGTTTTTCATTGTTTTATTCCATCTCTCAACAACACTAGATTTCTCTTCATTTTCAGTGTGATAAAGTCGGATTCCTTTTTTCTTCAGAAAATCTTTGAAATGTTTACTGATAAACTCAGAACCTTTATCAGTCCACAACATCTTTGGTTTACGCCCATTTTCAAATATATCATCAAATGCTTTACTTACAGTTTCAGTTTTCTTGTCTTTTAAACCCCTTATCTGCCCATACTTACTAAACACATCGATAACCATCAGCAAATATTTTATTCCTTTATTCCATTTACTAAACTTTTGCATTTCTACCAAATCAGCAGCCCAGATATCATCACAGGCGTTTGAGATGACTGATCTCTTTTGAAAGTTTCTTGTGATTGGTTTGTGAAGTTCGTCGGCTAATTGTTGAGACCAATCACTACTCAACGCCGACGCGCGTTTTTTTGAAGCCCAAGTCCAAGTTTTTGTTTTGTGTTAATCATTGTTCTAGCCAAAGTATGTCCCCATTGTCTCTGTTTCCAAGGAATTGCATCTAATGATTTTATCATTTTCCTATCTGCTTCATTTTTACATTTTACTTGTTCACTAGATGGTTTGTTTCCGCATACAGAGTAATCAACATCATGTTGCATACTTACAGCATCTGTTCGTCCAGTTGGTTGTTCATAGATTTCTAGTATCTCTCCAGTTTGAGGATCATATCTCAATTGAGATTCCAATGGATTACCGGGACCAGTATACTTATGACCAGGAAGTGTAAATCCTTTACGTGGTGCGACTTTAAGAATGGCTTTATGAATATCAACTCCACTTCCAAAACTTGTCAGAGGATTATTTTCCCAGAAGTGATCATCAATAATAATCTGATATTTGGTTCTTAATATCTGAGGCCATGTATCAGGATTTGATGAAATAATGTTATTCATATCTGCCAGAGCTTCTGGATTATTTTCAAAAAATCTTGACTTTTTCATTCTTCTTGAAGGTTTTTCAAACTTAAAAAATAATTCAGGATTACTACCTTTTTTTACTATTCCCATCTTGGCTTCTTCAGCTGCTGTTGGTCTTCTCCAAAATTTACCAGAAGTCACACCATGATCCGATCCAAAAGCAGATTTAATAATATCACCAGATTTATACCGGGTGTAAACTGGTTTCAATGATGGTATCAATTCTTGAGTAGTTGACATTGCAATTTCTGGTGCTTTTTTTACAACAGTCATTGGATCAATTCCAGCTCCATCCAAATCGGGTCTATTAGTTTTATATCTTTTCTTTGGCCTAACTTTGGTTGACAGTTGATCCATTGCCGATCCAACACTCTCCTGAATAAAAGGAGACAATTTATTAATCCCATAATTTACAGCTTTCTTCTGAAGGTTTTTATTCCTCATTAATTCACTTGCTCCATACCGTCCCATTTCAACTGCTTTTCGTCCCATCCAAGGAAGAGCATGTTCAACAAAAGCATCTGCAGCTGTTCCAACAACAGTGTCAAAAACATCTCCTCCAGTTTGCTTGCCCGCCTTCTCAGACGGGCTAACTAGTTTTTTGACTTCTTCTTAGTTTTTCTTTTCTTTCCCCCAGCTCCAGTTTGGGTGGTTGTTCCCAATTTTAACATATCTTACTTTTTTTATTCCACAAACCGCACAATGACAAAAAAATTGTGTTCTTCCTCTTTTATCAGTTTGGTAACCACTTGGCTCAGTGCAAGGAGTTACTCTTTTATCTTTAATGCAATATGATTCTTTCATTTAATATAATGTTTAGATAAAATGTCAGCAAGGGCTAATTTTGTAAAAAGTGAACTTGAGAAGATTTATAATAAATTAAATGAGAGTTATGAATATGCTAATATTTCAAGATTGGAGAATGATAATCGGTTTATAAAAATATTTGAGTTGATCGTTGAGTTAACTGTGAAATCAAATGATCTTAGACAAGTTATAAGAGGAAGATTAGTATAAACTAAAGATAAATGGAAGATAAATTCTTTTCCGAGATAGAAAAAAATATGGATGTTGAAACACTCAAAGAATTTGAGAAAGAAGTAAGGACAAAAATAATTGTTGAGCTTGAGGTACTCCGGAATAAAAATGCAGATCTTTCAAGGGTGTTAATGGGCGGTGAATGTGATATGTGGGAAAAAATAAGAAGAGGTGATTATTCTTGGTTGAAAATAAAAAGTGGAGAAAGAAAGAAGAGACTTTTTAGACTTATTGATATTTACTCAAAATTAGATTCAATAGTTGATACTGTTCAAGAATTAAAAGAAAAAGTTGAGAAAGTCAAAAAGATGAAGGATTCACCAGTGGATAAAGATTAAATATAACATTTTATATTTAATCTTAGATGAAAAATATTATTACAAATAATTAAATATTAAATCTTTTTTTAATATAAAAAACTTTTATTTATTTTATATTTTTGTAATAATCTTTATCTATCCTCCAAAGTATTCTTTTATAAAATCACTATTATCATTATCAAAATGAGGATTGTGTATTACATCAAGAATACTTTTTCCATTCTGTCTCTCAAACAAATAGTAAAGACACCAATAACCGCAGAGAACAGTGTTTCGATTTTGTATTTCATCCATTGAATAAACTATTTGTTTTCCAGAAGACCTGAAATACTTCAAAGCCTCACTCGGCATTATCAAACCAAATGGATCAAAATACTCAACGATTGAATCCAGGTTTCTGTAACAAACCCAATGAGTGCCAGGCCCTCGAATATCATCAAGATTGATTATCCCACATTCTTTTTTTATCTTATTTGGCAAACGGTCTCGGCTGTAAATACCTCTGAGATGTTTAATACCAAGTTTTTTTACCCATTCCATTAAGTCAAAGTTTGAAAGGGGTTTAATTACAAAATGGAGCCTATTATGGGAATTGAGTTGAATGGGCTGTTTTTTCCCAGTATCAAACCCTTGCCTTAGGCCTTTTTTTTTACCCCCATTCCTATTGGATTTTCCCAAGTACCAATAAAGGGTGGTGGGTAATAACCTTCTCCTTGTGTGGGTGGAACATAAACACTTCTTGTGTTACTAGATGATCCCCTGTCAACCTGTAAACCTGATCCAAACAACTTTGAAGCCAGACTAATTGCCATTGGAATTCCAATAGATGCAAGTGTTCCCAGGAATCCTCCTTCTATTTGTTGTCGAGTTGGTTTGATAACAAGTCGACCTCCTGTTTTAAAAACTTTGTTAATTTGTTTTATTTGTCCTTTGGTAAACTCATTTGCAAGGGAAGGTAAAAATGGGAAAAACTTTTTTGGAATTGAAATTCCTTTTCCAAACAGTTTTTTTATTCCTATTTCTCCCAATGCGGTTGCAGCTCCAGTAGCCAGTGCAGGAGCAACTTTGGAAACTCCCTTTATTGCAAGGGGAAGAAGTTTAGTACCAAGTCTTGCCAGATTTGTGAATAAGTTTCCACCATGTTTTACTGAACGTGTAATCTGTGTTTGGCTTATTTTTATATCAGATCCTGTTCCATTTGCAAGTGATTTTTTTATTTTCGCTATCTGACTTTGGGTTAACATTAACTCATCAGGTCCTTGAAGATGAGAATGTTTTAATCGAAGTGTTGTTGCTGATCTTTTTTCAATTGCTCTTGATAGTTTTGATTTTTGCCCATCTGAAAGCGTTACGCCATATTCAATATAAGATGTCATTTTAATTTAATAATTATATTAATTATATCTATGCGGCGTAGCTAAGGGAGGGGGTACTACGCTCTAAGAAGTAGTTTTCCACTTTTCTGTTCTATTTCTGCTTCTCTCTCATGCAGTACAAGAGCGTAAATATTATAATCAGCGTCTGGATTTTCGCTTAGTTCATAATGAAAAGATAGTTTTGTAACCCCATCTTTTATATCAATTTTTTGTTTTGTAAGATCAAAGTAAACAAATGGGAAAAGATTTTCAAAATTTGATCTATTGAGAAGAGTGCCTCCTTGAAAGTCATTATTAGCATAAACATATCCCATTACTTCTCTGAAAACTCTTGCTGGATCTGTAGCTGGTTTAAAGTGAATATCGGGATATTCATTTCCATTTCCAACTTCGAGATAGCAACGTGAAATATTAGCATTGTTTGGTAAACTAAAAGTGTTGTATAAAAATGGATTTTGCTCTTGCGAGTCAACATTGGCTGTGTTAATTGCCCAAACAAATACATGTCGTGGTTTTGAGATACCATTTGTAATCCTGAATTGCCCCGTTTGTTGTTGGCCATTATTTGATCTTTCAACTACTTCATTGAGATAAGTCCATTTATAAGGTTTAAGGTAATTTTCAGCGTAAAGTTTTTGTCCTTCTGAGTTGAATGTTAACCTTGGTACAAACAATTGCAATCTTGTTAAAATAACTCTGCAGTTTGCTCCTCCAGCTCTCCAGATGAGATTGTTATCCGATTCTATTTCAATATTTAACTCAATTTTTGTATTTGGAAGCAGCTTATCCTCAAGTGTTTCAAAAAATGAATATCTGTTCAGAGGAATTTCACATCGCACTGTTGCTGAGTCACCCAACAAAGCTTTTCTCAGGGCAAAACCTTTGTTGTAAGTATTACTATCTCCATCAACAAAATTTCTTGCTTCATAAGCATTATTTGCATCATTACGTCCGTGTTCAACTTGCCTTAATGTGTACTTTACTCTATTAGCATTTCTTGAAGTGTCAAGATAATAAAATTCATTTGTTCCAACACTATCAACATAAGAGGGATTATATTCAAGCAAATTCTTAATATTAATTACATGATTTGCGTAATTACAACTATAAACATCTCTTCCATTTGCCAGGATACTTAACTTTTCTATCAGAGAACTAGATCCATTTACAATTCCCATATTATCTCCATCTGCATCAATATTAGCTCCAGCTGCAAGTTGATTAACTTTGAAATCTACTGAAAGTCTCGCATTATACCAATCAAATGGAGTAGCCTCGCCTGTGTTATCAGCTATAAATCTATGCCCTGTTTTAGTTTGGTGGCGGGTATTTGCTGGCGCTACTAGGGCTTGTTCAAGGTCAAAAACAACATCTTCATATCTTTCAAGATATTTTGGGTTTCTAAAAGACTTCATTTTATTTTAATAATTATGTTATTTTTTCTTTCCAGATCCGGACATAATCTCTAACACTCTATTATTGATTTCTTGCTGTGTCATTTTATGAGATGGAGGATTTTTACCAGAAAGCATTTTTACTATTTTGTCACCAGCCTTTTTAGTTGCGCTGGAAGGGGTTGGTTTGGGAGGTGGAGCAAATGTTACCTTTTTTTTGGTTGGTTTTTTACCAAGAAAAGATTTTACTGAATCCATTATTCCTTCTCCATAAATATGTTTTCGTGTATATCTTCCTGTATCAGGATCATATTTTTTTTTAAACTCTGATTGTCGCATCATTTTATCTATATATTTACATTATCTTCACTATGACGAAGAAGTAATGTCATAAACCAATCAATACCATTGAGATCAATAGGTTGACCAAGTGAATCATTTACTGTTATATGCATTTCTGAAATAGTATTAGAACTTACAGGACAGTACAGTGTCCTCCTTGGTTCAAAAGTGAATGGATATGACCTTGTCAAATTATCCGTTGGAATAACAGCAATTGTGTTTGTATTCACTCCATTCACAACAGAGTCTTTTATAGCACTTATGTTTATGTTAAGGGAGTCAATCGATTTTGTAATATTTGGAAGTCGTGTTCCATATTCAGTTTTAGTCACCAGTTTCTTTTCAAATCCGATGAGGTCTCCAAAATCTGTTCCTCTCAAATCAAGTTGATAACTACCATCAAGTGTTATCAGTACTCGATAAGTAGAGAGAATGAAAGACAGGTTTATTGAGTAATTCTTCACACCCTTGGAGTCTGTTGTGTGATGCGACTTTTGTTTCATGTACTGATGAATGTAATCATTAATGTCTGAGTAAGAATACATTCCATCTGAAAAGGTGATAGTCTGCCATGTTGTTCCATCATGGGTGTATTTGATTTTATTGTTTCCATAACTACTTCTGATGTTATACCAAGAATAAGTCATTGACAACCTATCCAAGGCGAGAAAATGCTTGAATTCTGGATCAAGATTCAAAGGAGGATTAAATTTAACCAAGAAATCATGAGGTTTATTTACTCCTATTTTTTCTCTTTTAACAGATGAAATATGAATAGCACTTTCATTCATTTATAATATATCTAGATAACTTTTCTAAGGAGTTTATTAAGTTGGTTATTAGTAATAATCCCGAGATCCCTAAGTCGATGAGCTATTTTAATGTATTCAGACAGTACACCATTGTTTCCTGCAGAAAGTGATCCACCAAGTAATTCAAATCTCTTTAGTAGTTCTTGGGGAGATAAGTAAAAAATCCCATAACCAGTTTGATTTTTATACTCCCAAATTTTGTTTAAATTTGATGAATATATGCTTAATGCGTTGTAGTCATTTATAAATTCTAATGTTTTAGCTTGAGGGTTTTTAGATAATGGTTTAGCTATAATATAGCCTTCTTTATTACGTTCAGTTACTGCGGTATTTTTTATCTTATTACCAGTTTTATATAAATCTGAATTAACATCATTAATTAATGTAGAAATTTCAGAAATATTTTTATCAAAATAATAAGAAGGAAGATAGTTGTAACTATTTTTTTTTAGAATATCTTGTGCTGCTTTATTATTTAAATATTTATCAAAATATTCAAGATTAAATTTTGCTATTGGAGGTTTATCTTCTTTTTCCAACACTAATGGATGTTTATCTTCTTTTTCCAACACTAATGGTTGTTTATCTTCTTTTGGCATTGGAGATTGAGCTTCATCTTCAATAGCTTCTACTCCTGGTAACTCTTGCATATCAGCCAAACGTTCAAACTGACTAAATCCATCTGTAATGGCTTTTTGATTGGCTTTGAGACCTTCTGTAAGAGCTAGTTGATTTTGCAACATTTTCTGGTTTTGAGTAAATATATTTTGTTTTTTAGAGCCCTCTCCAGGATCTTCAAACTGAGAAATCAGAGGTTGGAATGTTTCACTAAATCCTTCTCTCAGATTTTGTTTATCCCAAATAGTCTCTTTTATTTGTTGTCGAACTTGTTTAATAAGATTATCGGCTTCAATCTTATTTTTAGAATATTTTTTTATTTCTTCAATATCCATTTATATAATAATTATATAAATGGAGATACCAAATTATGATAGCAATGATAACAGAGATAAAAATTTCAAGCAGTTGTTTCCTTTCATGCCATCGGATACATTTCGAATGTTAATTTGTGGAAATAGTGGAAGTGGTAAAACTAATTTGCTTTATCACATGTTAATGAAACCATTGTTGTATTATGATGAGATTTATCTTTACGCTCGTAATTTGGAGCAGGATAAGTATAAGAGATTAATGCAAAAAATGAGAGAGATGTCACATAAGCTCGGCTATGAAATACTATCTGCAAGTAATGATGAAATAACTTCAGTAAAAGAAATGGATTATGAAGACAATCAAAAACTTGTGATATTTGATGATTATGTCTGTGATAAAAATCAGAGACAAATCGTTGATTATTTTATTCAAGGTCGACATAAGAATTGCTCAGTGATTTATCTGAGTCAATCATTTTATAAAACTCCCAAAGATATTCGACTTAATTGTTCTCATTACTGTTTATACGAATTTCCATCTTCCAGAGAAGCCAACAGAATATCATCTGAATTGGGAGTTGATAAAAATGTGTATAAAGAGGCAACTAAAAAACCATTCTCATTTCTTTATGTCAATAAACCAAAGAAAACCATATCAAAAAACTTTACTGGGTTTATATAATCAATAAATAAGATGGGAATATTTAATGAACACTCTTCAAATCATTATCAATTTGCCAAAGGAGTACAAGGAGCTCCAGGTGTTGGGTTTAATCTAACTGCAGATGGAAATTATGATATGGTTGGAAAAAAACTAACAAATGTTGGAGCACCAACATCAGACACCGATTCAGCAACCAAGAAATATGTGGATGATAATTCTGGCGGTGGAAAAACATCATTAATAACAGTAGATTCAAATATTGATATGAAGGATACTTATCGTATTTTGAATCTTAAATCTCCATCTGATGCAGATGAGCCAGTTACAAAAAATTACGCTGAAAGTAATTTCTTTAAAAGAGATGGAAGTCAACCAATGACTGGAGATGTCAATATGAATAATAAAAAGATAAAAAATCTTTCATCGCCAACAGCCAATAGTGACGCTGCTACTAAGAAATATGTGGACGACTCCAAAGTCGATGGAAGTGTCTTTTTAAAATTGGATGGAACAAGACAAATGACTGGAGATTTGAACATGAATAACAATCAAATATTCAATATTCCAAATCCAACTGGTTCCAAACAACCAATACCATTAGCTTATGGTGATTTAGCTTATCTCCACGTTAATGGATCAAATATGATGACTAATCATATGAATATGAATAATAAAAAAATAACCAACTTACAAGCACCAACAAATGTCACAGATGCTGCAACCAAAAAGGATGTGGATGATAAATCAACTAATCCCCCAGATCTCATTCCTTACCTAAAGAAAGATGGGAGCGCCCCAATGACAGGAAATCTTAATCTTAATGGAAATAAAATAGTTAATCTTGAAGATCCCGCTTCAGATAGTGATGCAGCAAATAAAAAGTATGTTGATGACCATTTGCACCAATCCCAAGTTCAACCAAGTCATTACAAAGATGAGTTTGCTTTTTTGATGTCAAGTCCATCTCAATGGACAGATGAAATAGGTAATAGAACTAGTTTTTATCCAAGAAAGATAGCAGACTTATCAACAAGAAGAGGAAACTTTCACAGCTACAATCTCAAAGTTCTTCATATGAATATATTTAAGAATTTTCATGGGGGTTATAATTTCAAAATGGGGCTTAATTTTTACAGATTGAAAGGAGGTGCTGATTATACTCTTTGTTTAGAAATACTTAACACTGATTATCAACTTTGGCATAAAACTCAAATAAGTGTTGACAACAATTCATCACAAGGATTGCAACTTGGAAATGTCAGTGTAAAAAAACTACAACATCAATTCACCGATTCAAAAGGCCAAATACAATTTATGTATTACCATAGAGTCATAATTAATTTTAAGAAGTTGACAACTGGCAGTAGATTCTTTCTTCACATTTTGGTTAATATTCCAAATAATGGAAATGATTTGTCTGTGTATCCAATTCTGTTTACTGGAGTTTACATTATTGCTTATGGAATTATGAGCAAAGTTAGCAATATTGACCCAGATAAAGTTTATGATTTTCATAAAGCATTTGAAATCAAACCAACAGAAGTAAAATACAATGTTGACATTAACGCAAATAACAAAAGAATATTAAACATTGCTCTCGATAGAAATCAGAATAGTAGTGCTGCGACAGTAGGAATGGTAAAAGAGTTAATTCCTTTTACTACAAACTATGTTTATAGGCAATATTTTGAAGAATTTTATGATTTTACTGATGCAGATATTTATGTATTAAATAAGACATCATCTGGAGTTCTTATTACTTCTCTTCATCCAAATATTACCATTCCTAATAAACACCTCAGTGATATAAGAAAAGAAGGATTAAATATTAATAATTATAATATTAGTTTTATCCCCTCTAGCTTTACAAATTTTACTTTATGCATGGTTTTTTATCATTGGCCAAATAGAGATTTTGCTTTGGCTAAAAAAGATTCACAAAATAATCGAAATTTGTTAAGTTTAACCTTTACTAAAGCTGCTGGTTATGTAACTTTAATTTCAAATAGTCTTAGAAAATCTTTTTCTTTACCTAATGATTTTGATGGAAAAAAAGTTGTTTTATGGATGGCGCAGAGTGTTGATACAATTGTTACAAAAGTTAGCTTAAGTAACTACAGATCAACATTAACTCTAGATAACGCTAATTACGTACCTAGTCAAAATTTTGACTTTACAACTGAAGACGGAGTTTTGAATAAAATTATGTTTTCTCCTAATTTTTACGACTTTGACTCTGAGCCATATAAAAGGATAATGATACAAGAAAAGATAAATGGAAGTTATATACTGTAATAGAATAAATGAAGGATTTGTTTGAATTTAATCACATTGATAACACACTATCAGAATCAGACATCAAAACTCTCAAAGATTTCTATAAACATTATCACAAGAAATACTGGTGTTTTAAGAAATCTTTTAAAAGGTATAAATTTCTAGATGAAACACTTACTCTGTCTGGAGGCGGATTAGTTGTGATAGGAACTATTGCTGGAGGAATAACATTGAATCCAATAATCCTGGGTGTTATCAATGGTCTTGGAGTGATTGTGAGTAGTATTTCAAAAATGAAGAATTACAAGAAAAAGATTGAAATGTCTCAGATTGCATTTACGACTTATGAGAAAGTATTGGTTGAACTGCGTTCTGCTCTTCGAGGAGATGAGTTTAACAAGCAAGAGTTTATTGATCGAATGAAATTGATAGATGAAATGATAATTGATCAGTCTCCTCTTGCAGATAGATTTTCAAAGAAATACAATAAAAAATATTTGTAAAAGATTATTACATAATATAAATTAAAAATTATTTTTTTTACTTAAAAATAAAATTGAATTAAATAAATTGTAATAATCTTTTTCAAATGATCAGGTATTCACATCCATTTTATTCTAATTTTTACACAACTGATAATGGCGGTGTTTATAACTCCAGAACAGGAAAAGAACTTGGTACACCATCCAAAAATGGTTACATTAGAATCTCAATTAGACCTCGAGGAGAAAACCCAATTAGCTTGCTAGCGCATGAGTTTATCTGGGAAGCATATAACAATGAAGATACAAGTAAATACTTTAAAATAATTCACATTGATGGAGATAAGCAAAATAACAGACCAGATAACTTAAAAAGAGTTATTAATGAATCCTCTAATCCAGAAGGTCAATCCAGAAAAATAATAGCAACTAATCTGGCAACTGGTGATAATAAATTTTTTAACTCGATATATCAGGCATCCAAATCACTTAAGATCAATAGCGGCTCGATTAAACTGATCTCAGAAGGAAAGAGAAAAACAGCAACATCAAAATTAAACGGTAATAAATACTCTTTTAAATATTCTAATCCAAATGATTTAAATATAGTAAAAATAATCAAAGATAAAATAAAAAATAATATAGAAAAAGGTATATACAAATTATAATTTATAAAAAGTTTTTTTATATAAAAAAATAATTTATTTTAAATATTTTGTAATAATATTTTTCATCTTCTATCTAATCTTAAGATAGAAGATGTTAGAATCGATTGTAGCATATGTTAACTTTTACTTTCCATCTCATAAAACAAAATTTTACAATGATAACTTTATTAAAGCATGTTTGGTTTATCAGTATTTGTATATAAAGTATTTCACACAAAGATTAGACTTGAACCAAATTATTTATAAATTATCTGACTTTAGACACAGTTGCAGATCAAACTCGTCAATACTATCCAATCATCTTATATTTAATCTTGCTTTTCGAGAATTTTGGAATCACTACCATCTTGGCCGAGGTTGTTTTTATACTATCAATTCTCCCTTTAAATCTGAAGTACTTGGATATTTAACTGGTATAATTTACTGGTGTTTTCACAGAGGAGTTATTTGAGTGATTTATAACTGCGCCACCACTTTTCATAATTCATCAGAGTTTGATCTCCAATATTAAGATCAACTAATTTATGTTTGACATTTCCCATTTCTTCCAGTATTTTTTTTATTAGATATATAATACTAATCATTCTCTTTCGATTAAATTGTTTGTTTAGTCTTTCCATTATTCCATCATCTATTTCCATCAATTTTGAATACAAATCATATTTTTCATCTTCAGTAAGTTTCAGTCTTTTAGAGATTTGATTGACTTTCTTTTCGTAATGATACTTTCTTTGATAAATACTCTTCTTTCTAAAAAGTAATCGATCTTGATCTCTTTTATCAAAATAGCCAAGATATCGTTCGTTTTGACTGCCGCAATTTGTGCAAATTTTGAAACCTGAAACTAAATCGAATTCAGACTCTTTACAGTTCCAACATTTTGTTTTTCGATCGGTTACATTTTCCATAGATTTTGTGAAATTATGAATTATATCAAGATATTTTTTTATTTCATCATCTGAATAAGGCATTTATTATTAATTTAAACAATTAATTTTTATAAATAAAAGAATTTGAATTTCTTTCCATCTTTTTTGGATTTGGTGATTTTAGTCTTTTCTGACAATTATCACAAACTGTATTAACAGAAATTTGGTGATATTCAGCCGCTTGTGTCAAACTATCAAAAATTATTTTTTCTTTTGTTTCTATATTAAAAGAAACAACTTTTTTACATATTGATTTTCTAATGTTTTCTTTTGGAGTTAGTAATTGAAGATTGGATATTGAATTATTATTTTTGTCTCCGTCTACGTGATCCACCTGTTTATCAACTGGAATTTCTCCCTTAAAACACTCAAAAACAAAACGTGAAACTCTGTAAAATTTTTTAATATTATTCTCATATAAAACAAATTGATAATATCCACAACCATCGTTTTGTAATTTTAGTATTTTTTTTTCTTTTCGTTTTAAACTAAGAATCTTCCCACATTTACTTGCAAGATATTTTTTGTACTTTGGGTGAGAAAAAAATAATATATTTTGGAATTCGATTTCTGTCATGATTTATAATTTAACAATTATAAATCTTTAATCTATTTTATCTAATTGCTTTAGTATTCACTTTATCCTCCATAATCTCTCTCTTGTCGTCTTCATTGCTCAAAGCTAACTTATTAACTTCCTTTGAATAAATTTCGTGATTTTCACTCCTAATAATATTCATTCTTCGCATTTGTTTTTCGCCTGAAAACAGACAATCTACATAATCTTCAAACTCAATCTGTTTTTTTACAACACCTTTCTTAATTCCTTTGCATTTTCTAGTTGTATTTGATTCTTCAACTTTAAAACTGTACAATTTCGGACGAAGTCCTACAAAATGAGTAATTTGACGACCAGCGACTTCATCCTTGAACTTTCCAATCACTTTTTTATTTACTCCTGTCAGTATTCCTGACTTGTGATCCTGCGGATAATCCGATGTGTCAAACTTCTCCCTAATATCATTTCTTATATCATCATAAAAATCTTCAGTGTTTAATTCATATAAAAGTGAATCCGTATCCGTAAACAGTAACTTAGCTTGTTTGTAAGAATATTTTTTTTGAATATAATTATAATGAAAGTCGAACATCAACAGCTTTGATAGATCTAATATAGCCTGACCAACATACACTGGTTTGTTAAAATATACCTCGGTTTTTCTCATGTGTATAGCAACCAAATTTTTATCAAATATTGTCGCTCTGTCAAAATTAGGTCTACTTGATAATTTAACAGCCTTTGCTCGATTATCAACCAAAATTATGTTCTGTCTTTTCCGAATGTTTTCAATCGTCTTTCCAAACACGGAATTATTCATTAATTTGAAAAAGTCTTTCTCAAAGCTGTTTGCCGCTGTTTTGCGAAGTTCTGTGTTTTTCCTGATATATGGTTCCATCCAAGGACTCTGATTAAAAGAAATTCCTCGATAAACAGCTGTAATTCTCAAACCCAGCTCAAGACATTGTCTCAAATTTCGATAATGAATGACATAATTTTTACGCGGTTTAAAATGTGAAATAAGTTTCTCTACACCATTGACTTTTATCTTCTCCGGTGCAAGAGGGTAATCGTTGTGTGATTTCCATAATTCCTTTGGATATTCCAAATCAACCTCGAATATATATCCTCTCCTTCCCATGTTTGTCATGCTACAATTTGTTTTCTCAAGAATTTCCATTAGTTTGTCTTTGGTGATATTGGTCATCCATTTAAATCCATGAGTGGGAAGTGATTGAGACATTGCCCAACCATAAAGATTGTTTGCATCGAGATATTGAATGTATTTAGAAGGTTTATCAGGATTGTAATCTTTATGATATATTTATTATTTGCTTCCGAGTATCTTTTGGAGATATGCGTTATTCCACCTCTGATACCTCTTTCAAACATCATCAACATATCGTAATCATGCAGCAATTCAAGTTGTTGACCCGTTTCTTTGAGACAAGCATCCCAAGCCAGACCAGGAGATGTATAATAATGCGCTGGATCTAGGTTGTAGTGTTTCAAGCAAGTTTTTCGAAAGTTTTCAAATACATCTGCCAACAGTAAAACATCTGATTTGAGATAAAGATCGTGGTAATCTCTGATTGTTTGGCATTTGAATGTATTCCATACATTTTGAGCATGTTGGTAATCTTCATCTGAAATGTCTTCATCGTTCAGTTTTGAATAGAATTGCTCTTTGGGAGGAAGTTGTGTTTCAGATAGTTTTTCAATTGAAGAAACATAATCATAAGGATAAACACCTTTTCGAGTAAGAAGGTCTACATGGACTTTCATTATTTCTTTTGTATTATGAAAATCATCTGGTTGAAGGTTTCCAACAAGATTCGCAAGACTGGTTTGAAGAAACTTGAATGAATCAATAAATCTTATTTCAAAATTCAAAGAAACCATCTCTCCAGTGCGCTTGGATCTGTACTCATCAACTTTTATCTTTTTGGAAAATGAGATATACTTTTCCTCAGTTGATGGAATACAGTTTAGCTCGCCTTTGATACCAGAAAGTTGTTTTATGAACAAATGCGCATCATATCCTTGAAGATTGTGAAATACTACTGGCAATATCAATGGTTTTCGACACTGTAGATTACAACTGTTATGTGCAGCTCCACGATATTGACCGATGAAATGGCAATGATCTCGGACTTTATCATCTTTTAATTCTTTGTTGCAAATATGACAAGTTTCAGCTTTATCAAAGGATAATTGTTCTTTCTTTGTTAATTTAAGAGGTTTTGGATGACGATAAAAAGTTTTATATATATCATTAGTTATTATTTCAAGTTTGGAAACAAATATTTCAGCAACGTTATCTGAATCTTTCTGTTTTGTGTAAGTAATGGGTTTGATAATTCCAGGGACTATTCCTTTGACGTAAAAACAAAATCCTGATGGTTCGTGCTTCTGGTAACCAAGTGTATATGAACCTGCTGGATTGGGTTTGCAATTTTCTATTGTCTGGGTAAAACATTCAAAATCAGCATAAACTACAAAAGGTATTGGAAGCTTTTTAAAATAATTTTTAAATCCTAACTTCGAATTTTTCGCTGGCATTTTTACAACAACTGATTCATTGGAAGAACAATATTCAATATGACGCTGAAATAATTCTTCCTTTGAAAAATGGGTAAAGCATCTTTTGCAAATGTATATTCGACCATTCGTTCTCGATGTTATTTGAGACCGAAATAATCTTGAAAAATTTCTGATAAGTAAATAATGATATCTTCCATCTTCCTCGTAAAGAAACAGATCAATTGTTTTCTGTGGATCTCTCTGCGCCATTCGGAGTGGGTAAAACTTGTTTCTCTCATTTACTGAAAACACGTTTATTCCTGGGAGGCCTGGATTGAGTTTTTCGAATTTTGAAATGTCTTTTACTCTGACTGGAAAAGCAATTCCTTTTGTATTCAAGCTATTTTCATATTGTCTCAAATCTGACAATATTTCCACATTTTTACCCTTTGGATGAAGGTATCTTAATACACACCATAAAAAGCATTTATCATCTTTGTTTTTGATATTTAATAAAGCTTTCTTTCTCATTATCCAATCTGGAAGTTGAATATAACTAGATCCTCTCATTGGGTTGAAATCAGCAGTGTGAATCTCAAGATGAACTATTTCCTTGAAATACCACCCACTACCCATTAACTGATAGACATCTACTTTATCAATGATATTGCGAATAACTTTAATGAGGATTTCTTTTACATCAGTTGTTTCAAGATTGATATGTGTATTAGAATTAAAATATGCTTTATCTTGAACATTGATAATTTTCGCAGTACCACCTGAACTTCCATCTCTTTCCAATTTCTCCATTAAACAAACTAAAATAAATCTAACTTTGATATTTCGATGATTTCTGAGAAACTCTTTTAAATACGTGGCTTTGGATTTGAAGAACTCAAATGGTGTAATATCAGTTTTTCCCTTTACTTTGTATTTATTAGCAAATTCATCCAGAGATGATTTCTCTTTTTCTATTCCTTGGTCATATTCTATGAGAGCTCTCTCAAGTGCTTTGCGCAGATAAGATGGAGTATCTGGAGGAATTGTTTTATTCTTGATACAATCCTGGAAATACTCTTCAAATGTTTTGGGTTTCTGTTTGGGTTTCTGTTTGGGTTTTGATTTGATTTTTTCTCTTGTTTTTTGTATTTTCTTTATATCTTCAATCAACTTCTGTTTATACTCCTCCTTGAGTTTTTGTTTATTATCTTTTTTTATCTTTTCTAATTCTCTAATAGAAAGATTATTTAAATTGCTAGCCATCTTTATTTATAAATATTTAATTCTTTAAATTTCGATTTTATTTTTCTGGCTAAGAGATAGTAAAAGTCTTTAAACAAAAATTGTTTAAAAACTTGGTAAATCAGGCTGTACAAAACCAATTTTCCATAAATTAAATCCTAAAAAAGCAATTCTTTGTTTGATTTCATCTGGAGCTAAGTCTTCATCTCCATCGTCAAAATATTCACAATATTTATTAAAAATATCATCTGATTCATTTAAAAAATAATATATTGCAGGAAACTCTTCAATAAAAGCCCCATCAACTGTTTCTCGTATAGTAAATTTATCAATATCTTTTTTTAAATTAAAAATATCTTCTTCAACTTTATCAATTATATCAATAACTGCTTCATCATTCTGTCTTATCAACGACATCCTACTTACTGTAGTCGGTGAATAAATATAACTTAGTTTTCTTTCAATTTCTTTAGCAAATAAATATATTTTTTTTGAAGGAAAATTTAAGTTATTAATTGAATAAATTTCTTCATCCATCAATAATAAAAAGATATCCATTTTTATTTAAAGAATTTTTATTTTTTAAATTTTCATTTTTTGACTGAGTGAAAGTTTTATATCAAATTTGATATAAAACAATAATCTATATCTCTATATATTCAAATTTTTTAAAAAACTTATCAGCAAATTTATAACACTTTTCTAAATAATTACTAGTTCCATAAAATTCATAGCATAAATATCCTGTTATATTTGGAAACAAACCATCCATCTCTTCTCTTGCTTCAGGGTATGTTTCAATAACTTTTATCGATCTAATTTTATTTAAAAAATCTTGAAGATCTTTCTCATCATTGAAATCTGAAAGAATAATTTTAGCACCTCTATCTATTCCTTTCAAATCTTCATAACGATATTTGCTTGGAAATATAAGCCCACCAACTTTATACGGAGTTATATCACCTGGCAATATTGACTTGAATCTCATTTTTATTATTATTTTGAAACCTTTAAGCAATAAATTCATTTTTTATTTTTCTGGCTCAAATATTCTACTTCCCCGACCAAAGCAGATTAACACTCCAAAAATTAGCTGATTCAGGATTTTCATAAGTCAACTCACCTTTCTTATTCTTTATCTTCTTTGCCCGAGAAAGATATTTTTCTTTTCGCTCGTTATCTTTGTGAATTAAAAAGTCTGGATATTGAGACGAACCAAAATGCAAATTCTTTCCACTTGGCAGCTTGACTACGTATTTGTTATTTTTCCGCTTTGAATAATCAAGAGATTCGGCGCCGAGTTTTTAGCCTTTTTGCTTAATTTCTGAAAATCTTTTCCTTTCACAACATATTTATCATCATCGGATGATTCCTCTTTCTCAGGAACATAATCAGGATCTTCATCATGTTTATATCCATCATCTACTATAAAATCTATGTCCTCGGGGCTTTGATATTCCATTTTAGTATTTGTTTAGATTATTTTTGCAGGGAAATACCCTGATTACTTGTTCAGATTATGATCTCATCAAAAATAACTTCATGTTTCATGGAAAACAATAGATTGCATTCCAGAGTTCCCTAACAACCAGCAAAACTGAAAATAGATTTTGTGTTTACTTTCAGCGATTGAAATTGCTAGGGAACTCTGGAATGTATTGACGTCATATAGTATTATTTGATTACAATGAGCAAACCTGTCAAAACTCTATAATCGACCCACCCACCCTCCCCAAAACCTATAAAAAGATGAATTGCCTGTAAATTCCCCATCCACTCCACACTGTCTGTGATATCTCAGAGTCTCTCCTGAGTAGTTATAAGAGGATGATTTACGCCTAACTTTTACCCCTGATTAATTTCTGTCATTTCCGCGAGCCCGCAGGGCGAGCTATTATTTCTGTCTTTTTCCGCAATTTCCAAAATTTGCAAAATTAATCGGATTTTTTAGATTTTTTTAGGTAGAATATTTGGGAAAAATTGAAAAAAACTCTGATTAATTTCTGTCATTTTTGGACTAAGTGGTTGGACGACAGAGTTAATCAGGAAATGACAGAAATTAATCAGGGGTAAAAGTTAGGCGTAAAGCATCCTCTTATAACTACTTAGTTCTTCCCCCAAGATTAAGAATTCTTTTTAAACGAAACTTGTCGTTGTTGGTTCTTTTTGGAAGAATTCGTATTCTTTTCGCGAGAAACAAAGTTCTTTTGAGAAGAATCTCAGTCTTAAGGAATCTTCTCGGAAGAATCGTTCTCGAGACAAGAATCCTAGTTCTTCCCCCAAGATTAAGAAGTTTTTTTAAAAGAAACTTGTCGTTGTTGGTTCTTTTAATAATATAGAGATACATATATAAATTCGTTTCATTAAATGCATTCATTTAAGTAAAAATAATAAAATGATATTAATAATATGTGCATAAAAGAAAATATTATTTAACAATTTACAATTTTAAGTTTAAGAGTGTCAAGCAAAAAGAATCAACATTATTACTAAACAATTTAATATTTCATTTCTTGGTTGCAAAGCAAAGAACAACATATATACAATTTATTATTATTATTATTATTATTATTATTATATAATTAAATACAATATATTGATATTATTACATGTTTTACATTAAATTATTAATGCAACTTGATCAACATACTTGTAAGTAAATACTGCAGAATTTAACATTAAATTTCTTGGTTGAAAGCAGGGAACAACATAATTTATATATACAATCTATTATTAGATAATTAAATATAGAATACTGAATATTTTTCATTAATGCAACTGAATCAACATTAATAGTACCCAATATTTAATGTTTCTATTTACACTAGAGGCATACGTACTTCCTAGTCATAACATTTAGCAAAAACGCCAATTGTAACTTCACAAAATGACTGTCACAGCCCTGTCCTGAGCTCTGACCTCGAAAAATCTATGCAATTAACCTGCGCAAGAGTATGGAAATGATACACGTACATAGAGCTTTTCTGGTCACTTTGCTTGTAGATTAGTACACAGGCATTATTGTGCGATCTTTTGTAAAAGGCTAAACAACAGAATTTAGAGAAAAAAAAATAATCAAATCTGTACTCAAACATCCAAACTTCATTTTTCATCAATTTTTCAATTTCATATCCAGTTTGGAAAAAATTCAAGGATGGACCCTTGTGCAAATTTAGACTTGATTTATTGAATTCAATGACATCCTTTGAAATTTAAGGACTCTTCAAAATCAAGACTGTCCAAAGCAGGGAAATTGAAACCAACTTATCAAGAAACAACTGCCAAAATTATATATACATAAGAAACATTAACAAAATCAGAGAGAAAAGAAAGTCAGTTTTACAGCCTTCCATTCGGGCAAGTGGTAGCTAGCATGTACTAGCCCACAAGTCATTTCAATTAGCCCTAAAACCCTTTTTGATTAGCAGGATTGATTACAATCCTCCTGTAATTTGTATTTCCCCAAAAAAACAGCACTTGCCTGTCGGGCAAGTTAAGAACAAAAATCACTAGCACAGTGGCATTGTCCACTAGCCCCGGGCTATCGGTCACAACTTTCTTTGCACGCTGTAAATGTACATGTGCCTTACCACTCTGACTGCTAAAATCTGTGATAAAATTGTTGTCATGTTGCAATATTAAATTATTACAACAAAGTAGCAAAAGTATGGACAGGCATACCAACTGTGGTACCATCTTATTGCTTCTCTTTGATTTCTTTAGTCTGAGACCAAACTTACACTTTTTGTGCTAATAAACAACACTGAATTGGAGAAAGGGAGTGCTCTACAGTGTATGTCAATCAGTTTTATCACAGATTGTTGCCTATAGTCATAGGAACCCAAGATGCAAAAGGTGTTACTAGTTTCAGCCAACTGTTTATTAAGTAAGAAGCTTTGCTACACAATTATGATACTGTGTACTTCTCATTTTTCATCTTCTCCTACAATGGATCTTTTACCTGACACCTACACCATGTCCTGTAATAAGCAAAAGGTAAAAGTAAAGAAATACCATTAGTTAAATGTAGAAAGATGTGCATGTTTGTATGATATTGTGGCTAAGGTTTTCTTATTGAAATTTCCATCCACGATAAACCCTAATAATAACTAGACACCTTTATTATTTGGTCTTTATTATATGGCCATGTCTCAAAGGGACTGGAAACAAACAAATTCAAGAATTTGATTGGCTAAAATCGATCTTGACCGCAGTCTAGATTTCCCCATCTAGACCAGCATCTAGACCGATCTTTTTGTAACAGTTGTCCTCAAAAAGTTACAAACAAAGAATATGAAAAAATTGGCTTGTTCCTGTTAATAAGACTAAATGGAAGAATCAGTCAACCTTCACGGGGAAGCAGGTAAAGAAAATCAGCAGAGGTTGGAAAATTTGAGTTCTGCCGAGGAAGCTACGAGCAAAGATGAAGTTGAAATTGATGTTTTTGTTCCATTGCTTTCTTGTTTGGCCATATAATAAACATCTTATTAACTGAGCTAGGTCAGTCTGTATGGGAGAATCTTGACCTTGGTCGCTGGTACAGACCTCACTGCAATCGGTCTGTACTGGCGACCTAGCTCAGTCAAGATTCTCCCATACAGACCTCCCGCTCAGTTAAGAAGAGCTAATTAAACAATCTCTTATGCATTACCTCTTCACTTAACCCTTTCACTCTAACCACGCTTCTGGCCAACATTGCAAACTCTGGGCATCCAGGATCTACGTTTTCTCATAAAATTTTGAGAGATTAAGAGAATTTTCCTTGAATATATAATCTTACCAATGTGGGTGTCCAAATGGTGTCTTGACACCCTTCTGGACAAAACCTTGCCCCAGAGTAAAAAAGTTTAATACCAACATTTATTTTCCTCCTTTATTGTAACACTGCTCAATCAATCATAAAAGGCCATGAAAATTATATAATCAAAAAGCAACAAAAGGTCTTGTCTGTTAGACAAATTCTACTTATCAGTACCATAGGAAATGTATAGAGGATAGTGTGGATAAAGTGTATTTTGATGTTAGGGTTTATTTGGTCAGAACAATATTGCAACTTACAGCCCAGGATGGGTTAAAGTGTCTGACTTTACCAATTACAGGGCCCATTCTCTACAGAATTGTTTTCACTAGCAAATAAGCATAAGCGTAAAGACATTCACACATGCAGAATGGCATATTTGACTCAATTCTCGATACCGACTCTCCTCAACCTGATGATAAACAAGATGGCAAACGAAGTGTCTGCCATATTGCTTTTGATAATTATGTTCGCATAAGGTCTGGGTCAATGTGACCTCTTTTTGGTCCATAGCTTTGTGCTTAAGCTCGTGTTTATGCCAACCCTGTTTTACAACATAAGCACAAGCACAAGCACAAGAAGAACCACCTTGTCTGTTTTTCTTGTGCTTATGCTTATGTCACCACAGTTTTCACTTGCTTGCTTGTGCTTATGCTTATGCACTGGTGAAAACTTTGAAGGAAAGAAAAGAAGAGATAATTCAAATCTCTATCAATCAATGTTCGCAATGTTGGCCCATTAACACTATTTTCTAATATTATAAATGACTATGATGACTAACTTTTCCCTGGGCGCCAAAGGGAGAGCATAAATTAACATAGTTATTATATTCTGCATGCGTGCTAACCATATTTACACAACATTGAGCGCTAAATGTGACACAAAGCGTGAAAGAAAAAAAACAGAAAACAGTGTTTAAATACGGTAAATTGTGCTGTAAGAAGTGCTTTCTTATGATTCAAAATGGCTGTGAACGCGTAGAGCTTCTACTTTGGGAGCGCCATTGTTCTCAGTTCGATCGCGGGCCAAAAACAGGTAAGCTTACCTTTTAAAACGCGAACAGTCTCATCAGGACCACCATTCTTCAGAAGCCACTGACCACGAGCAACTGGACTTCGAGGTAGGTTAACTTCAAAATCGGTGCGAATTAAAAAATCACTCATTTTAGGAGATTGCCAGTACAGAAACTTCGACACTTGACCGTTGATCGAGCAAGACTGATGGAACACGTAACAAATTTTTAAAAAAGTCAGCGGATTTACGGTGCATTCGTGCCCAGGGCGCGATCGGCGCGATCGGCGCGATCGATGATACCTATAAAAATCTGTCAACACTGATATAAATCTCGTATTTCCGCCGGTTAAAGATCGATCAAGATTATTTTTAATTCTTCGTTTCATTTATTTAATACTAAAGTTTTTGTAAAAAGGAACTATTTTTTCCACCAAATGAGATTCAAAACATGTAGATGTAAACATTCTTTCTTGAAAAAAAGAAAACTCTCAGAAAATGCCGGTTTAGTAAGAAGAATCCTCATTCTTATGACAAGGATTCTCGTTCTTCTTCTGTAATTTCTAAAATGGTTAATCTTCTCAGAAGATTAAGACAACAGTAATTCCTTCCAGAAGAACTCTCTCATGAATGACCTGGTAACAAGAATTTTCATTCTTGAGATAAGAATTCATAGAAAACCCGCACCAAATCAACTGTATTTGAAAACTGTCTGTGAAGTAGTTTAAAGCTATTTAAACGATTTAAAAAGTATTTTTACCACAATTTGAGGTGCTTTTATTATATTTTACGACTAAAACCAAAATAGCGTTAGAAGCTTGAATTGTATTTGAAACTATTTGACATCTATTTGAATAGTATTTATAACATTTTGCTGGGCTTTCCTTGTATTTGAGACATATTTGCTATCAAAACTACATTTTAAATACAGTATTTAAACTGTATATTCAGAAACAGAGTACTGGCGGGTTGCTAAAATCTTTTCAAATACCGTATTTAAACTGCATTTCGGAAACAAGAACCTAAAATCAAAGATTTAAAAAGTAGTTTTTGCAAGTAAAGTTCAAAATCAGTTTTTAATTAGGATGTTTAGATACTATTTTGAATACACTTCCCCGTCTACGACCTCAAACAGCTCATAACTAGCATAGTTAAAACATGTTTGAAGAGGGTTTGAGAGGCAGTTCAATTTAAATCGTGATTTGAAATAAGGAGCACCTTGAAATGTTTTCAAACAGGATTAAAACTGGCTGCTTTTATAGTATTTCACAAACTATCCTAATTTAAAAGGTATTTAAATGGAAACCTGTTTTAAAGCCTAACTTAAACAGGCTGTTTATAGGGTGTTTTGGAAAAACCCGGTTGTCTCAATGGTAAAAATTAGTTTAAAGGAAAAAAAATTCAACCAAATTTATTTTTAAACAGATTTCAAATACTGTTTTCGGAGTATTTTTAAAAATTGATACCCGCAGTCACGGACTTGACAAACAAAATTCAGTAGACAGTCATGCAGATAGAGCCAACCAAAAGAAATAAGAACACGTCGTCGTAGGCACAGCCCATTTTGCAAAGGCACTATTAGTAGTTGAGCCATCTCGGACAGAAGTGTTTAAGGGTTTTAATTATTTTTGTTTAATTATAAAGTTTTAGTTATTTCGTCGTCAGTCCAAAAGAAAATTGAAGAGAATTCTCCGATTCTGAACACATCCGATTTCTAATCTTGCGAGTACTTAATAAGTAACCAGTAAGTATAAACGCCACAAAATTGTTAAGCCTAAAGTCCGCTAGAAACAAGACACAGAGCTGTCATACAGTTGGGAGCTAATGTGTCTCCAAACAAAAACGAACAATCAGCCCTTAAACCTCATCAGTCGAATAACGTATCGCAATATGCATGCATTTCGAGCCCATCGACAGGTTTGATAACGCGCGTTGTGTCACAGAGTGTGACAGGGTGAAAGATCAATCAAACCCTATAAATCCTTATTCATCGAATCTCTCCTCTACACAGCCAGAATTTAAATCAATCATTGATCAGTTACTAAGTTTTGAAACTTCTAAAATTCGCATCAACCATAACGTAACATTAACATACAGTGTAATCTAAATAATCTAATTGATTTAGACACAGAACCGCAGTTAACCGCGCGCGCGTAGAACCAGATACGGTAAACAAGATAAAATAAGCCCTAAACAAAATGATGTAAATAAACGCTCACCTCTCGTGTTGCAAGAAGAACCAAACGCTCAAGAAATTCCTCCACATTATTCAGTCTTACGTTTGTAAATGACACTGGATGAATCAAATTTTGTCAGCTTCTGAGTTCGACTATAGGGACTTTAAGCAACGAGGACGGGGACGGCGACGGGGACCGCAGGCTCTCAGGGAAAATCCAAATAATCATCTGCGCATGACCGGCGGGAAAAAGTTTGACGTTCTGCATTCGGCCCCGACGTGAAACGAGTCACTTTGACGTTGGCTGAAAACGTGAGTATTCTTTATCGCCTTCTCTGCTATCTAAACGTTAAATATTCCCGGGAGACAGTTTAAAATAACTTTCATCGCTTTTTTCTTTCATAAAATGAGATTATTCTTTAATATGATGGTTTGTTTTTAAACAGAAACCTCGAGACCGACACCATTTCACGAACATGTGAGTAAGAAATGTAAGGTAAATAAGCTTGGCTCAAACTGATACCAATCGAAAATTCGCCGCTCAGAATCACTGAAAAGTTAAACAGTTTGACAAAGACGATATTCTTAAAAGATTTAAAAGGGCAGACAGCATTACAACTTATGTAGCCGTTTTGGTTTTTTTATCTGCCAGCACAATTTTCGAGACAAACAGTCGACAATATCAACCGAGAATATCTTCTTTCAATTTACTTTGTAGGATTATGAAATACTGTATGTTTAGATTATATAACGTATTTTGGGGCTCAACATGACAACGGCAGAGCCTCTTTTGAAGGCGAATCCAGTGGCTCGTTTAACTCGATAATCTGCATTTAGAGCAACAAAAAGTTAAAGATTTTTGACTGTGTAACGCTTGTAAATATGTTCCAGATTGTGAAGGTGAAAATAATCCAATGCGCTTTTTAAAAAAACTATCTTGACGTTTCGAGGCTTCAGCCGCTTTATCATCAGCGGATGATAACATTTAATTAACTAGGGTGTATTTTTATAGAAAGGGACAATTTAAAAAAGGTTACACAATTTTATTACATAGGTTTGTTAATAACAAGTTCGGTTGGTTAAATTCACAGTGAATTAAACCAGCCGAACTGGTTATTAAACCATGAAAAGTTGCCCTGTATTCTGCAGGTCATTATTTTTTCTAAAATTGAAAGGTGACCCTATGATAAGTGTGTTTTGTCAGCTGTTTTGTAGTGGGAGTTGAATCTACTTTGTTTATGTTTAAGGTCGACCACTCCAATGTACTGGACGAAAGATCATGATCTTCTTTTGGTAAGAGAAGTGCTAACTGTTGATCCGTATAGCCAGCCAAAGGGAAGTAGGGAGAGAGCGAAACTGTGGGAAGAAATTGCCTTAAACTTGAGTGCAGTGTCTGAGCCCCGTTTCTCGGTTTCTGTGAGGTCTGTAAGAGACCGTGTAAACCTAGTTCTAATAAAGAAACACAAAAGAAAGGTTGCAGAAGAAAGCAAGGCCAGTGGAATAGCAGTTGATGAGCCCTCAGAGTTTGATGCAGCAATTGAAGAAATTTGTGAGAAAGCCGAGGCTGCACAGAGAGAGCAGCAAATGATATCAGAGGGAAAAAAAACCAGTGCAGAGAAAGAGAAAAAGCAAGCAGAGGATATGAGAGCCAAGGCTTTGCAGAAAGTTGGAGAAACAAGAAAAAGAGTGGTCGGTGATGATGTTAGTGAAGAGCCCGAAAAAAAGGAGAAAAGA